>WBNM01034947.1:84442-119297 GCA_013399055.1 Ramphastos sulfuratus
AAAAAAAAAAAAAAAAGGAAGATACAGAATGAAAATAAAATGAGGTAAATGTTAATGGTCCTCAGCCATTGAAGTCTGAAGATCTGTCTTCATTGCTTAAAAGTCTTTTAAAGTCTTACACTAGGAATCTGCCTAAGGGAAGGGAGCAGGTTGCCCAGAGAGGAGTTTATTATATCAGAGAGCCTTAATTTGACTGATCTTCCCTGTTTATGCAAATCTTAAAAAAAAACATGTTCAAGTGGAGTAGAAGTGGCACCAGTACAGGCCTGCAGAAGAGCACAGAGCTGTTCCAAAAGTGTGTAGTTCAAAGGCATGCTGGACAGATGAAAGCTACTGAAATGGATACAATTGTCACATGTTAACAGGGAAGAAAAAAGAGTGAGTAAACAAGATTAGCTCTGTAGGATAAGGATATGTGATTGAATTGTCATCTAGCGTATCAGCGTGAAACGGTTTCCTGGAAATACCACATCAAAGCTAAAAACAATTCAGAACACAATGCGACATCTACTAGCAATTGGACCTGTTTCAGCGGTCAGACTTCAAGGACGAAAAGGGGACTTTGTCAAAAAGATATGGATGCTTGGAAACTGCTGAATTTCCAGTTTCTGCAGAGAGCAATGAAATCCCACTGAAACCTAGGGACCCTTGGTTTGGTCTTCTGCAAATGCGTTCAGCTGCTTGGCTTCCTTAAGGGTGCTTGTCTCTATTGAACAAATACCAGAATTTCAGAGAGTTACAGGGACTCCAGGAAGGTCTGCTGGGAGCCTTTTGTTTTCAGTCCTTCCATTTTATCCATCATTCACAGGAGGGAAGGGAGACGTAGGTCAAGTAATGGCAATCCCAGTGCACAACACCCCATAGTGTCTGGTGTGGTTGAACTGGAGTTGATGACTGGTCTAATGGAGCTGTCATCTCACTCGTGTTCCCAGTGCAATACTAGCATGTGCTTTGAGCCACACCCCCCACCACTCACAGCTAATTTGAGATCTCATGGGTGCGTAACAGTAAAAGGCAAGTGATGGTTTGAAGACAGACTTAAAGGTTCCTGTCTGAGTCACCCTGTGGGAAGTCTACAGGAGAGCGTTTTTCCCAGATTCCTTTCCCACTCAACCTGCTTTTCCCCAAGTTTTTCCCACTTCTATTTAGAGGCTTTTTGTCCTAAGGACGTGCTGCTGCCCCTTGCTGTCATGACCACAGAGTGATGAACAGACTGGGAATATGTAAACAGTCTTTTTTGTATGAAAGACAAGAGGAATAAACCTAATTGCAACAGAATTATTAAAACACAGTTGTCACTAGCTTTGTAGGCAATCCACTGAGACTGTGAACATTTGTATGTAAGAGTTTGAATGATGTACCTGGGAACGGAGAGGAGGATTTTATTTTTATTTAGCAGTGGTTTTTAGGAGAACAAAGAACTGAGTTCTTCCACTACTTCTGGCCACGGGAGGGGTTCATCTCACCTAATCTAGCCATGGGAAAGGTGAATGTTGAGGCATCTTCACAGGATGACTTGACCCCCTTGACATTCTGGTTTCACACTCATATTAAGCAGTCTGGATCCTCACTGCAGTGCTTGCACTGATGAAGATCTCACTGCAAATGCATCTTGTTTTGTTTTGTTTTGTTTTTAAGTTTATTAGCTGATTCAGTTCCCCAGTCTGGTCATATCTCCAGCCATTTCTGCCAACATGAAATCAGGTGTGGGAAGAAGCAGCAGGAGTAGGGAATGAGAGAGAGCCTTTTTACACATGCACAGATTTCCTTCAGTTGAAGCTCTCCATCATGAGCCTGCACTCTGTGGCAAACAGTCATCTGGTCACAGTGCCCCTCATCTTTGATCAGCTAGAGAAGGAGCCTACACAGTTAGCTCACACAAGATTCCTTATTTAAGTTTGCTGAATTGGGCTAAAATACATTATTCCACCAATTTAGGTATATTTTCATGCAAGCAGACATCCTGAGGGGACCAGAGTTTTTGAATGAATAGAAATACTTCCATTTTTGTTTTCTCAAGGCACCATAAAAATTTCAGAGCTAGTGTTGGTAAGTCATTTAGGCACCAGAAAGTCCAGAAGGAAATCAGTAATTTTCTTGCTAAAGATCACTTGGAAGAGAATCTGATGAGTGAATCACACATTGTGTAGGTACAAATACATGGTTCTGATGCGGTGGATAAAGCGAAATACGGAGCTAAGTACAGACCATGCTGTGTTTTAACTGCATGAGATAGGACCCTGTAGTAAAAAAAAAAACCAGCATGCAGGAAGGTGGATCTTGGTCAGCATCCATCTGCTCAACTATGAAAATACATTTAGATTTGTAATGCGTAGCAGATTTGTCAATTCTTTGACAGTTTTGATCTATGCTTTGTATATGATTGACATATGTGTGATATTTATGTGTGTTTTGTCCTAAAGTACTGTACTGTTAGGTTAAAGAAGTAAACCAGTCTACACAGAGAAACAAACCCCATGTGCCAAGACCTTTTTTCTCTCAGAGCAGTACCCTGAAACAGTGTTTACGACAATTTCTTTTTAATGTTGGTGGTTCCATTGTACTGATAGATGGACATGCAGACAGTTTACTGTCTTTTATAATGCAGTGGAGTGATCCTGGACTTGTATGCCCGCACCAATGAAGTAGATAAAGAACCACAAGTATAAAATGTGTTGTGAACAACGAGAAATGATCCATGTTACTTTTTGTTTGTCAAGGTGTTCATCTTTACTACGTTGGCGGGGAAGTTTATGCTGAATGTGTCAGTGACAGCAGTATTTTTGTGCAAAGCCGCAACTGTAACTACCAGCATGGTTTCCACCCAGCCACTGTCTGCAAGATCCCCAGTGGCTGCAGCCTCAAGATCTTCAACAACCAGCTCTTCGCCCAGCTGCTTGCCCAGTCAGTCAATCATGGTTTTGAAGTGGTATATGAGCTGACCAAGATGTGTACTATTCGAATGAGCTTTGTTAAAGTAAGGATCTTTTGGTTTCTCTTGCATTTTCTGAAAAAGCAAATCCTGTCATGTGGTAGCTTTGGTGCAAAATTAAACTCCATCAAATCCTTCCCAACTTGCAAATAGCAATTGGGATTGCATGTTTTCCAGTACTGCCTTAAATTTCTAGGTGCTTAAAATCATTAGCTTTTGGTGGTCAACATGGAAATTCTTAGATTCCAAAACCTAGGTATTCTGTAGGCTTTTTGCACTGCTATGAGAGAGATTGCATCATGATGTTCTCACACTAATTGCATAAGGAACTCAACTTAGAGGGACTTAACATGTAAACGTTGTAGCATATATCTTTGGCAGTTGTAACATCTCCTATCATTATGCTACTATAGCATTACAGCATTATGCTGCTATGAGGGCTGGAGCAGCTCTGCTATGAGGACAGACAGAGAGTTGGGGCTCTTCAGCCTGGAGAAGAGAAGGCTTCAAGGAGACCTTATAGTAGCCTTCCAGTATCTGAAGGGGGCCTACAGGAGGGCTGGGGAGGGACTATTGACAAGGTCTTGTAATGACAGAATGAGGGGCAATGGGTTTAAACTGGCAGAGGGAAGATTTAGACTGGATGTTAGGAGGAAGTTCTTTCCAGTGAGAGTGGTGAGGCACTGCAACAGGTTGCCCAGGGAGGTTGTGGCTGCTCCCTCTCTGGAGTTGTTCAAGGCCAGGTTGGAGGAGGCCTTGAGTGAACTGTGCTAGTGGGAGTATCCCTGCCTATGGCAGGGGATTGGAACTAGATGATCCTTGAGGTCCCTTCCAACCTTACCATTCTATGATTCTATGATTATTGCTTTGCAGTAGAACTTGGTAGAGCCTGAAAATAATGTCCTTATATCTTGAGACTAATTTACAGTCTCACCACTACTGTAGACTGGTATATATAGTCCCAATCAAGAAATACTTCATCCCTCAATGAGCCTGCTATGAATAGTTGCTATTTTCCACCTTTGTAATCCTTGGAAAGACATGATGGCATTCACTCTGGCCAGCCACATGCCCTAAAGAGCAAGCAGAATACAAATCTGAAAAGATCATATGACCTTCATATGTTATTTGAAAGAGGCAGGAGGCCACCAAAGCCATTGCTGTTCCCGCATCTTTCCTATCTGAACTTTGCAGCCTCACTGTTCTGTTTGCGATTATAGGATCATAGAAGCATAGAATGGTCTGGGTTGGAAGGGACCTTTGATGGTCATCTAGTTCAACCCCCTCTGCAGTCAGCAGGGGCATCCTCGACTAGATCAGACTGCCCAGAGCCCTGTCAAGCCTCACTTTCATTATCTCCAGGAATGGGGCCCCAACCAGCTCCCTGGGCAACCTGTTCCAGTGTTCCACCACCTTCATAGTGAAGAATCTATATCTGCTCTTTAGTTTGAAGTCATTGCCCCTTGTCCTATCACCACAGGCCCTTGTAAACAGTCTCTCTCCAGCCTTCTTGTAGGCCCCCTTCAGGTACTGCAAGGTTGCTACTAGGTCTCCCTAGAGCCTCCTCTTCTCCAGGTTGAACAACCCCAGCTCCCTCAGCCTGCCATTGTAGTAGACATGCTTCAACCTTCTAATCATTTTTGTGGCCCTCCTCTGGACCTGCTTAGTCAGTGTGAAATGTTCTTAAATCTTTTGAATGACCTTCTCACCAAAATGAAGTCTCTTGACTCCTTCTAGCAGTGAAGATTTTTTTAGCACTTGAGATTTACTTAGGTGCCTATTGTAGCCTCTAAACCCCAGAGAATGGTGAGTGTTTTGAAACTGTTTACAGATGTATAGACTGACTTCCTGTAGTGCTGCTAGGGAGAGTAACAGCAATGTTCAGCCTGTAGACTAGACAATTTGTACCACCGGGAGCCAGCTGGTCCTGCTAGGTACCATAAGAGTTGACCTGAGTATGTCCCTTTGTCTTGCAAATTTGGTTCTGTACAAATCACAGAAACATCCAGGTTGGAAAAGACCCTCAGGATCACCAAGTCCAACCTATGACTGAATAAAATTGATAGAATTCACTTTTAAGATACAACCAAGCTGATTGAGGCTCAAGCCCAGTTCCCCCATGTTCTACAAAGCAGACAAGTCGAGTCTGCAGCTTTCTGGTCTAGACTCTTCCCAGCCATCTTTGGGGACTCATCTCCCTAACTCTCTAAGAGTATTAAGAGTACCCCTGTAACTTTGCCCAAGATAAAATCACCCTGCCCACAACCACATTGTTGCTTTGTTCTTGAGAAGGAACTGACATCTTGTTCACGCAGAAGCATTAGGGAAAAAAGAAAGCAAGAAATCAAACAGACAGCCTTTTCTTTAATGGAAGACATGAATGGCCGTGCTGTTTGTAACGGCAGTGTAGCCAGTTACACAGTATTTTCATTATCAGCAACTCCTGGGCAGTCTCTTAGATGTGTTATCTGCCTCCATGCCAAGCGTGGCAGCAGAAATGATGGTGTTGATGCCCTAGATAATGCTGCTGCTATATTATCACCTTGCTTTGTTGAAACAATAGCAGTGACTATAGTGCCTCAGGCACCAGAAGGACTTGCACCTTGCACCAGTGCAAGGACTTATTTTGAACCCTTTCCCGTGACCCTTAGAAAATGGCTATGCAAATTTTATCCAAGTTCTTCCTTCCTGGTCTGTAAAACTCCTTTCCTGTTCTCAGTCTTCTCAAATTATTTCCCTCTCAAGATGTGAGCTGGATGATGTGCTCTGTCTGAGGACAGGATTGCCTCTGGGTGTTGGATATGCATTGCGCAAAGGAGCATGTTGCCTGTCAGAGCCACATATCAAGAGGTCCCAGCTACAGGGCTCCCTGTAGCTTCTTTCCTGATTTGCATTCAGATGCTGCTGGTCACCTGCAGCCCACAGAGCAAGCAAAGCAAAAGGGCTGGAGAGCCTGCTTCGTACCCTGCCAATGCTTGAGCTACCAGCTGAGAGGTAGGAATGCATAGGAACCAAGAGAAGAGAAAATTGCAAAGACCGTATAACCTCTGGAGGCAGGACATGGGACAGAAGTTGACGGTCCCATCTCCTCTCATATGCCTTGTGTGCCCACAGAGCAGCTGGGGGGAGCTCAACCTGGAAACAAATGTGAGTGTGTCATTGGTGAGAGCAGACAGTAGTTTCCAGATGGCTGTTGTCCCCTCTTCACACATGAGACACATATGAGGCAGCTGACGCAGAGTAGAGAGACAGAGTTCCACCAGGCCTAGGTCTGAACCCAGCACATTTTCTTAGGTCTTGGGGCTAAGGGGATGACCCTGACCCAGCAGACTTTTCTGTGCTCTGCTGCATATGAGGCAGCTCAGTGCTCTGAGATGTGACTGGAAAGAGCCCACAGGAAGTGGGAAGGGCTGAGAGAAGCAGCAACTCGATTTTGCCCTGCCAAAAGTTGTATTTCTGGTCTCCCTGGAGGCGGGGGGGTATCGGTATCTTCTTCATGATGACTGCAAGAACTGCCACCATAGCTTTGAAAATCCTTCTCATTTTATTCCCTTGTTAAGAGAGCTCCACCTCTGGGTTTATTTCTTCCCTGGGGATGAGGGAGGATACCAGAGTGACGGCACAGGGGTTCCTCCTTTCCTGGCATTTGCCCTGCTAAGAGCTCCAGTCGGCAGCTGGAGGCAGCAGCAGTGTGGAAGCTGCCAGCAGAGGGAGATGAGCAGCCACCTGTGTGCCCTGCCAGGCTCCTACAAGTCGAGTGGGTTGTGCTTGCAGTCTGTCATTCCTATTCTCCAGATTTCCTGTCCTGCCAGACAACAGAGATGCACCTACTCTTCTGACACTTGCCCTTCTGGCTGTGTATCTTCACTGCAGCTGAGTGCTTAAAACTTCAGACACTCAGAAGTCTGACTACACTGGTTAGAGAGTGGCATTTTATGCAAACATATCCGGAACATTAATTTTGTCTGCAAATACAGGCCCTTTCTAGCCTGATAAATGCTTTGCAGGTGAGAAAAATGCTGCCTGTTTAAAAGTACTCTTTGATCTTTGGTCAGTCCATATCTTACTTTTCTGCTTTCTTCCCTCTTCCTCAATTAAGTGGAGACTTTTTTTTTTTTTAATCAAGATGATTTATTATGGCATCTGGTTTTCATGCTGATCCTAGTTCTGCAGCTGATCATCGAGAGAAGCAGATTTAGAAGACCTCAGAGGCCTGAGTTGTTCAGTGATCTGCAGTTTAGGTACCTTCGGCAGGCATCAATCTTCATATACCTCTATGTCCTTTTTTCATTACAAAAATATGGACCTGCCTGACTAGCATATCCATAGCACAGCTTCTCTGATCAGCAGCCCACAAATTATAGAATCATAGAATGGTAAAGTTGGAAGGGACCTCAAGATTCATCTAGTNACCCGCTCCAACAGTTCCATGTCCTTCCTGTGCTGGGGGCTCCAGAACTGTATACAGTACTCCAGATGGTGTCTGACGAGAGCAGAGGCTCATTCTGCACTGAGACCATGTTTTGCACACTGTCCATGGGAATCCAAGTTCAGTTCTCTCAGTGAGACAGGCAGTGAGCTGTGAGACTTTGGGCTGTAACTTGGATGTCTTGTGTTGCCTGCTTCTTAAACAGACTCTGTGCACCCTCATGGTATGGAAACTTCTGGTTCTCTTTTCTCCCTGCCAGCATCACATCCTCATCTTCTGTCAGATGCTCTGTGTCACTTATCTCTCCAAAAGAACTGGAGAAATTACTGCAGGACTTCCCACACTGAGTGCTCTTGTGGGAAAAGACGTGGTCAAGAATAGAAAACCTATGGAAAATATCTATACATAAATTAGGTATCATACATAGGAACCCTGATGGAAGTTGTCAGAGTTTCAAATAAATAACTAGTGCTTCTGGAGTCTTGAACTCATAGGGTGCAGCTCTACCAATAAACAAAGCAGTCCCCAGGATCATTCACATTTCCTGTTAAAATGTTATGACAGAGCTTGGCCTGCTTTTTGTCTGTGCCAGACAGCAGGCTGGCAGGCTTTCCTGGGCATGTCTCTGGAGTGCAGACAGCAGGGACCATTCGCCATGGGCTGTCTGCAGGCAGCCAAGCTTGGAAACAGGCCTTTCCATGCAAATTGTTCTCAGCACCTAGAAGTGTGATTGAAAGTTTTTAATTTAATAGTAGAGAGTCCCTGATAATTGTGATAACAATGACCTTAAAAAGGAGCAAATTTTCAAGAGAAAATTATCCCTGGCAGCTTGGGTGATGGACCTGTAGCTGTGTTAGACTCAGCACTAAAATTGTGATTTAACTTTGCATTTTTATTTAAGAACTCACTTTTTGGTCCTTTGATGCTTTTATAGGGCTGGGGAGCAGAGTATCATCGACAAGATGTTACAAGCACACCCTGCTGGATTGAGATCCACCTTCATGGACCACTTCAATGGCTGGATAAGGTGCTGACGCAGATGGGCTCACCTCATAACCCCATCTCCTCAGTCTCTTAAGAATCATGTCTAGAATTCCTTTAGGATGGATGCTATTGCAGGCAGTGGCTTATAGGATTTCCAGTGAACAGAAGATTCTATATGTAGATGTATGTAGATGTAAATATATCTATACACAGTCTAGTCTCTTTTTTTTTTTTTCCATACAGTGTTTTGTGATTTCTAGTTACTCTGATGCCAGTACAATAAGATTAGAAATTCAGGTATATCATGTCTGTTCTCTAGTACAAAATAAGCCAAATTTCTGCAAAAGTCTCAAACATTTCCTGTGAGCATCTTCATTCCTCAGCCAAGCCAGTAAACGATGCGACTTCTCAGCACTGTCATACGGACTCGGAAACCTGGCTGCAGCTGTTCCTAGTAGGTGAAATTCACCCCTCTGCAGGCAACCAAAGTCAATCTCTACTCCATTTATATCCGTTTTACTTCCTAATTTCAGGTCTAAAACAGGACCTTAGGTGGTGCGCAGGACTTATGCATAGAGTTGACTTTTTTCCAGTGAACTGAAGGACTAAGCTGCAATGCCAGTCTGTCTCCCTACTGCAAAGGACGATGCGACGACAGATCCTCTGAGGAGCTGAGGTATCCCTGTCTCCCCTAGAATTTGGCAGCAGGAGAGAACCCTTGGGATGCATTCAGCACTGGAGCCTTATCAGAGTATTCTGGACATATCCAAGTAATCTGATGCTGTTGACACAGCAGTCTATGGTACTGCTGCACTGAAAAGCCACAAGCTCCTAGGAAAGGAAAAGGAAAAAAAAAATATGGCTACAAGTTTAAAAACTAAGTAATTTCCAGTGCTTTTTTTGCCAAGTACACACATACTTGCATATGTATCCAGCATGTAAACAGAATCCTATCCATTGTATTGTATTGATGTAGTTTGTTTTAAAGTTAGGACTGTCTGTAGTTAGACTGCTGTGCTGATATCAAGGGTATGTCTAAAAGGGACTTGAGCTGTGATTCAGAAAAGGGAAATGAAGTGTATATTGAAGAACCAGATGATTACCTTTCTCCCTGGGATAGTCTCTTTTGTGGGAACAGGAAGCCCCATGCTCACAGGATGCAATGAGAAGGAGGTGGGGTCAGCCATGTCCATCCCCTGTGCTGGGCCAGTCCTCAGAATCTCACTGCAATGCTAAGGTCTGCCTGAGAGAACTTCCCTGCGTGTCACTTTGTACATCCCCCTGGGTGACTTGTCATCTTAGAACTTAATAATTTGCAGTGCTTTCAGCTTGCCTGCAGAGAACAGTGAGGGACAGTCAGCTACAAACAAGAGAAGAGTGAATCTATGTGCAGAACCTTTTTTTTAAAAAGAGCTTCTTGTCTGTGATCCTTCTATAAGCAGGCCTATTGCCCACTAAGCCTATTGTCTATACTGTCATCCACAAAGCCAGCCTTACAAAATGCTGTTCACTTGGTAACCTTTTCTGAGGAGGCAGGTGAAACTCATATTACATTTTGATAGCCCACATTACCTTGCTGAAAAAAACAGAGTATCATTTCTTTCCAGGCACAGCAATGAAAACTGTTTTGATTTAAGGATCAGAAGGAGTGATAACTTCTCCAAATTTCATTCCTCCAGCACACCAGAAATATCCTGAGGAAAAAACAAATGTTGTACAGAATGTTTCTTTTCTTCTTTATCTGGTGTAACACCTTTTACAACATAATTAGAAGAGAATGCCTGAAATCTTCAGCTACATCCTATATGAAAAGGAAACAACATTCACTGGGAAGACTTTCCATGTGTTTTAGGTGCTATGCAATACCTGTTATGGGGTGGTAATTATGAGCAGAGCAGAAGAAATCAGTAAACTAGCAGTGTTACTACATTTGAATGCATCTTTGGATGCCTGCAGCATTGGTAGGGCACAGAAGGATAAATTACTGTTACATTTGAGCAGTAATAGCAAGTTATGTAGGAAATTGGTAAATACAAAGTACCTTATTCTGTCACCATTTGGTGTCAGCAGTGTCACTGTCGAACAGGTTATGCTTTACAGCCACACGAAGTAATGAAATCCATAATAATGTTATACAGAAATTCCAGACATAGCATTTGCTGTTTAGCAGACTTGAGAGAGATCAGTTAGGAAAAAGACATTTTCCACATCTCCCTCTGTCATCAGTGTCACTGCACCGAGGTACTGGTAACATGGTTTTTAGAATGTTTATTGCATCCTTTCTCCAGTAATTTCCCTGTGCATTTCATGTTGCTCATCCCTTTGCTTTCTAAGCAGCTAAGGACAGAGAAAATCATGTCTCCTGTCCAGGACCTAGCTCTGTCCTTTCAGGCTGAAATCTTCCCTCCTAAGATAAAGAGAAGCCTAGGGGTTGCTTTTAGACGTTCCCAGCACTATGACCTTAACTTGCAGAGTGCAAAGGGGGTGTTTTGAGGCATGTCTACTCTTGAGCATCTGCAGAACCCAGCTTCCTGCCAGTGCTGCAGAGGAGAATTGGATGGCCATTGAAGAGAAGCAGGCTCTTTCAGGATGTAATTTGTTTCATAATAAGGCAAGTATTTCAAGTAGATGAAGTACAGTGAACATGCTTGCATCTTCCTGTCAACTTGAAGGGCAGCTCGGGCTCAAATGTGGACTGTTACATATCCAAAACTAGGTGAGGTCAGCTCTAGGGAAGATGTAGTGGCTTTCCCAGCCTAGTGCTGATACTTGCTCATTAAGTGTCTATATTGTTTAACTGGAAATTGGTGAATTCGGAGCAGTTTTTCCTGTTTGGCTTTAATACAGTCCATAAATGCATCTCATTAAAGGTACTCAACTTATATTCCCTTACTAGCAAGTGAAGAGGCACTGTGGAGCATGATTCTTACATCCTATTTAAAATCTCTGTCTTATGATGAAATTAATTTAAGGAAATATAACTAACTGCTGAAAGTTGGATCAAAGCACCTAATTCTGGGCGAGCAAAGCCAACAGCTGTAACTGAAAGCTGGTATCACTATGTGATCAACTTCCTGTCTTGGTGGCCTCTTAGGGGCTTAGTCCACTGTATGAAGTGCTGTGCAAATACACAGCAGATGACAACTCCTTCACAAGAGATGGGAACAGCTCACATCACAAGGAAGAAGTGGTAAGAGTGAATGAAGCAAACAATAGGAAGATGACCCTTGTCCAGATGCAGTGATAAAAAGTGATAAACCATTTATGTAACTTTCTTTCTAAACAAAGTCTCTCTTACAAGCTTCTCTACTATACATGAATTGAGCTTAGTTAAAAAGTCAGGCTTCTCATCATTTACAGCAATGTAACTTTGTATCTCACACTAACTTCTCCCCGTTTTGGAAAGAAGTATTTTCTGTGGAAAGGTCTTCAACCTGCAGTCAATTTAAGATCCTTAAATGTACCCATTAATACTCAAGCTTTGGAGATAGGCTTCCTGCGAAAACCTTTTAAAGCCTTAAAAACCTTAAAACCTTTTAAAGGGAGACTACTTGGTCAAAGGCAGATTTTTCTTAATTTTTTTTTTTTTGAGCCATCAATAGTTCAAATCCTTTTGAACGTTTCTGTGGAGAAGTACTAGCATGCGGCCATGGGATTTTGATCAGGCAGAGGCATAAAGCACATTCATTGTGGTATGCAGACCACTTGTTTTCCTATTAAGTGATTAAGGGAAGAAGACTACTTAACTGGTGCTGTTGCAGCACCAGTATTAATATGCCATTTGCTTCCAGAGGCGACAAGCAAACCTAGCACACTGACTGCACGGAGTCATTCAGTGGCACTGCTGCTCTGAGGTCTTAGTCCTATAGCCCTGCAATGCAACAGCTGATCAGGTACAGTACAGCAATGGCTGTGGCATTCAGAAGTGTAGCATGTGCTTTGCCTCCCTATCAGAGGCTGTGCCACAAGCCTCTTTCTTTACTCATGAAAATGTCATGTTTTGCTGTGCTTAGTCAGAAGGATAATGTATTAGCAACACAAGAACTGTGGCCCCCAACTGGAGTAGAGGAAATCCCTTCCATGTCTCCAGCAGGTACTGTATCAAGACTTTCACCATCCTGAGCAGCCTTCTCAGGGTGTCAGACTTGATGCCCTGCAGAGATCCTTTCCACTTTATTCTGTGGGTCTGTGCAAAGACTCAGTGATAACTGGTTGTGACAGGCAGGAGCTCTGTTAGTAAAGACACTTTCAGGATGAAGCATGTTTATCCTTAGCTATTTCTGTGTGAGTTCAGTGCAGGGCAGAGTTATGAAGTATTAATGTTCCTTCAGCATAAAATCAACACTGCAAACCTCTTTCAGTGTAAACATCATCTCCACTGCACAACTCTTAAAATAGAGAAAATGAGGCATTTGTGACTAACTTTGCCTACAAATCTGCCCTTGTTCTTCCTGGCTTACAACACACCTTTGCCTGTTAGGTCTACAAATCAGGAAGTCTGACCAGTGGATGAGGAGTTGCACAAACACCTGGATTTACAGAGGTATCTCAGGCAGAGACTTGGTGAATGGAAATGATTTTTTAAAATGCTTGATCCAGTTAAGTAACCTTGAAGTGGTCTCAAGTATAAGGCAGATTTTCTTGCCTAATTACAACTTCTGTGGTGCAGCTATAAGCTTTCAGGAATACTTAAGCACTACATGGTGCTCAGTATAGGAAAGAAACATTACATCTTCTGTACTATTCACCTCTTCCCCTGGCTTCCCATAACCTAACTTTGTAAAACCAAACCCAAACACAATAAGGAAGTATTAATGGGTCATAGGGTAAAGTAATTAAATACTGTTTTTCAAAGTTGAGAAGTGCTGCCTGGAATATAGATTTGGTATCATCAGAAATGTACCGAAAGTAACATGTCCCATGTGCTCTCCAAGCTGAAGGTGAGAGCACATTGCTTTACAGAAGCTTGTAGAAGAGGCTGTTACTTGAACAACCGAACCTAAGCTCTTCTGAGTGCGTGAAAAACCCACTGAAGGGCTGAGAAGATTTTCAAAGGACTTAAAATTCATGATTGGCTTCAGTAGCCAGAGGTACATTGAGAGGATGAAGGGACTGAGGAGGAGAGAGCATATGACCAGATATGCTCAGTAGTCATCATTGAAGACAGCAAGGAAGTACATGCTTGGGGAGCCATTGTGTTCGCTACAGCTTTTTACATTATCTAAACTAATCATTAGGAGCAAATTGGACTGCCACAATCCTTGACCCTTCCTATACACACAGCCTGGCTGAGTGCACCAACCTCCTGATTAAGCCACTGAAGCAAATGGGTGTCCCATGTGATCCAAGGAGTGGACTGTGGTTCCATCTGGGAACTGTGCTTGCAAGATTATCCTTTGCCTTGCTGCAAGACTAATGAGAAGTTCAGCTTTGAAGCAATCATTCAAGGACACTGTAACCACATCTAGCGTGTGCTCCTCAAAGAACTAAGTGCAGTCTGAACAGAAACTGTGTGACTGGAAGACAATGATGATACAGCAATCTACCTGGGAATTGCACTAAAGCAACTTGCTTCCTGCCAGATGGGGAATTGCAATGCCTGAAGGAAGATGGAATCAACAGGAGCCTTCATGGGGACTCCTGACAATTCATAGCAGAAACTAAGAATGACAAATGTGCTTCCCTGAGAGTTACTAAGAGGTCAGATCACCATCAAAATAGACCTGATAATGTTGGTTCCATCTTGTGGTGAGGAGAGAGGTATGTGAGACTTCAGATCCATGAGTAAAAAGCTTCTTAACCTGGAGGCTTCATTGCAGTCACTGAAACAGGGCTTCTTCATAATGTCAGCTTTGGGAGTACCTTTCTGCAAAGTATAGAAAGCCTGAGTGGACATTTTGGATTTGTGTCTCTAGTGTGGACACTTCTGCATGTTCTGCACTAGTGCAAAACACAGCCTTTGGTTTGTGCCAATCATCTACTTATATGAAGCTCCAGAGCGGCCAGTAGCAACCAGAATTCTGTTCCTTGTTTATCCCTGGGTTTTCCACACAGTTTGCCCAGGTGTGCCTTACATTATATTGCCATATTGATGCTGCACTTTCCTGCCAGGGAGGTGAGGCATATGAGAATCATGTCACGAGGACACTTCTATTTGTACCTGGGTCATTCTTGCAAACTTAGTGCCTGTGCAGATCATCACAGTATCACACTGTGATTATGAGCATACTTTGAAGGCCATGTCTCTTGGTCAAGGTAGACATAACCACTACATTCTCCAGAGTCAGCTACTCTTCCACTATAGCCAATGTGAACATTTTCAGCTAATTGTGAACAGTTTTTAGATCTTCAGTCATAGTGTTTTTATTATCCATGGATGCTGCTATTTTATATCCTGTGTTAGTATTCAAATAATACTGCATATTAATAGCATAGGAAGAAATAGACCAACTAGTTAATAATTTTAAAATACAGACCTCATCCACACAGAAAAGCTAAAGTCTGACCCCTTGCACTTTCACAGTAGTGAGCACATAATGTTTCAATGCGTTCTTCTGATGCTAAAGTGTTAGATCTTACTCAGTTATGTCCATGAGAAGGTTTGCAAATGAGAGCAAGGGAACAAACATTGTGATCATCAGAGATAATGCACATTGATACATTTTCTTCAATTACCCAAGTAATTTGAGTTTGTAATTATGTATACTTTCAAACTGTAAGATAAATATACCATGGCATACTTATTGTGGGTAAGTCAGTGTTAGCAATTTAATCCCTCGTTTTGGTACCACCTTTTAAGATGTAAATAGGGCTAAGAAGTGAGACAAGTGAAGAAAGAGGCCTTTTTGTGTGAGTCAGTGAAGCCATAAGGTTGCAAAGTTCTTTGCAGTCAAGGGGCCAAAAAGTGTATTTGGGCGAGGTGTTTGGGTTTTTGTGTTAAATACGAGCTGTCACTCTGGTGCACAAAAGAACCATAGATTTAAGTGTCACTTCCATCTAAGAGCAGTTCTGCCCTCTCTTTTCCATCAGAATCAAAGAAAAACATCTATATCATCCAGAATAAATTATATACTGTAAAACAGTGTAGATCGCTATATAAAGAATACTACTTGGACACCTGCCTCTTGAGAATGAAAAATCTTAGATGTAATTATTTTCAGGAGCCTGAGTGATCAGGGCAGCCCAGAGTTCTCCAGTCCCATGCCCTGTCACACCAAGAAAGATACAACTGCTAATAAATTAGACATTTTCATAAGCATTCCTCCTGCTGCATTTGATTTGAAGCATTATGAAGTGAACATAGTTTGATGTTTGAACAACACACTTTTTAAACACACTCCGTTTTCTTTGGCTGGAATTATTCAATTGTAAAAGGGATTATTCACGTCTTGTGTTTTACTGTTAATAAAGATATTTCTGATTTAAGAGCTCTTCCCTCATTATCTCCCATTATTCTCTTTGAAAGATTGGCAATGGAAAGCTGTAGGTCCCAAGGTACTGATAAGTATTTTGGGAACCAGAGCATTCAGTAGTAGTAGTATTTATTCATACAGCTCAGTCTTAAGACAGAAATGAGTAATTTCACTGAGTAGCAGGATGAAGCAACACTTCTAGCAGTGGGATGCTAGACACAATAAAAATTATTAAAAACTAATACAACATAAAACCTGCATGGTATAGAGTATATGCATCCCTGACTATCCTGCACAGATTTGAAGATCATCATAGAATCAACCAGGTTGGAAGAGACCTCCAAGATCATCCAGTCCAACCTATCACCCAGCCCTATCCAATCAAGTAGAACATGGCACTAAGTGCCTCATCCAGTCTTGAACACTTCCAGGGATGGCAGCTCCACCAACCTGGGCAGCCCATGCCAATGGCAAATCACTCTTTCTGTTAAGAACTTCCTCCTAATATCCAGCCTATACCTCCCCTGGCACAACTTGACACTGTGTCCCTTTGTTCTGTTGCTGGTTGCCTGGGAGAAGAGACCGACCCCCACCTGGCTACAGCCTCCTTTCAGGTAGTTTTAGACAGCAATGAGTCAACTTCTAGTCTTTCTAAAACTCAGATTTCTTTTTCTGCAATAAAAGCAGCAAGGGAGTAGAAGATATAATAAACTTGGAGCCATGCAAACACTACTGGATTCACACATCTGGGAATCCCATGATGCTCCCCAGACAGGACAGCTCTGTTAGTAGCACAGCCTCTGTTCTCTGCATCAGCCTGTTAGGCACTGATACCACAGGCTGCCAGAAATAAAACACAGGTGAGCTGCACTGTGCTAAACATTTCTATTCATATCTTCAGCAACTTCCATTTGTTTAACTAAGTCATGCAGCACACTCTTAACAAATGCTCTGTGCACCTTTTCTACCATGAAGGGTTCCTTGTTTTTAAGAAGTTTGATCACCTGAACATTTTAAGTTGACCATTTAAAATAATGCTAATGTTTTATTCTACAATTTCAGCCCCTGACATTTTCATATATATTCTGACACACTGAAAAGACTAATCTGGTTTTACTTAAACCTAAAATAACTTTCTATAAAAGTAGCCTTGGAACACAACAATTTTAATGCTACCTCATTAGGGCTAGCCAAAAAAAAAAACAAACAAAAAAACCCAACACAAGTAACAGAACATAAAAAGAACAGGCTTTGACTGTTTTGTTTTTAGAAGAAAAACAAGTATTTTACTCAATCACTTATTGGTCCAGACTGTTGATACAAAGTTTTGGGTTTTTTTTTTTTTTCATTTCTTGTTCAAACAACAACTTGCACAATAATATAATAAAATAAATCCCTACTGAACAAGTTATACACATACACAAAGCACAGCTTGTAAAAATTCGTAAGACTAACAAATATTTCTGAAGAGACACTATTTTGTAGATGAAACTGCTGCAATATCAAAGTAGTACTTTAATAAGTGCTGACACCATTCAGATAATCTCTGTTCAGAAACATGGTTTAATACAAAACTTTATTTTATAAACAAAATGTGGGATTCGACACAATATACTGTTTGGATTCTTCACCCAGTCAACTGCAAGTTCATCTGAATTGGCTGAAAACCTGAGAAGTCTAGCACTAGAGCCAGTTAGGTATCAGTTGCCTTGGAAGTAGAATTTTAACTACACTTAACTTTTTGAAAACAACAGTGACATAAAGGAAAAAGAAAAGCACAATCGCATTTTACTTTTTGGACGCATTTGGTATCATGAGTAAAAAGCTCTACGATTTAATTTACTCACTTAAAAATGAGTGATATTGTCATCTGTAATTAAATTATATTTTGTGTGTAAGAGGCTGGTTCCTAAAAATAACTCCACAAAACAAGATCCAACTCTCAGTTGCATTCATTCCACCTAATTCTTCTCTAAAGCTTTTTTGCCCATTTACCTCTTTTGGAACTTTCAAACAAATTCTTTTACACGCTTTTCACAGATAATGAAGCATTTCAAATCTACTCATTGTGTAGATAATGAGTATATAGGAGGATCACCTGATTCACACTTTTCTGAGCCACTGGATCAACTTGATGGCATCACATGTTTGTCTTTAGTGCAAGATTCTACTGGACATCAGTTTCCCATATCCCTGAGCAATTGCTGTTAGCTTGTCCCAGTGGCCTGGCTCAAACTCAGGACTTCATTTCACAACTTCCATAGAAAGTAACTGAGTTCCTTCAATGATTGTCATCAAAGACTGACTTGTTTAACAGTAAATCCTTATATAGAAAATTGTTAATTTAGTGGAAGACTTTGGTAGGAAAAGGGTGTACAGCTCAACACTGCTAATATAAACGAATTTCTATTAAAAAAATTAAACATTAAAACGAAGTTTTAGAAAGAATCAAAAAATAGACTCCTCCAGATTTGCTCACAAGTTTGCAGACACCCAAGCAGCTCAAAACCTCAAAAGTGCAAACAAGTTACAAGTAAAATACCCAACAGCAGCAACTTTAGATCTCCTTTAAAGGCCGAGATTGTATTTATACAAAATACACATCCTATTCCTCCTTCAGCGCCAGACACATCTGCTGGTCACTGATCTGTTCCCATTACCCAGGTGCTCCTTGAAACTGTTGCTGCCTTTGTTCCAGAGCCTGCTGACTTAACAGTTGCTGTTGTCTCTGTAGAAACTGCACTACTTCTGGACTTCTGAGTAGGGACTGCAAGAAAGAGAAAGTGGACTTTAATGAACTCACATATATTAAATAGCTACCACAGCAATTGTATTTATAATATTTTTCTATTTGATCAATTTGTGCAGTGTAACCCCAGTAGGCAACTAAGCATCACACCTGCCTCTTGTTCATTTCCCACTGAGCAGGATGAAGCAATGTTCAGTAATCAACACTGTTTTCATCACAAACCCAAGACATAGCCCTTTACATGTTACTGTGAAGTGAATTAACTGTAACATGAATGTCCTGGCCAAAACCAGTATGCTCAAGTGAGGGTTCAATTAAATGCTGTAGATAACCAGCAGGTAACCAGAGGCAACATTAATACATACCCTGAAAGCAGATTCAGAATGTAAATATACAATATCACAGAAAAAGAAAGATGGCAATCTACCAACACAATGAAAACATACTTTTCAACTGTGCATCAGTTCTGAACCAATTTCTACATTTTCTACTACAGATAGCTCAACAATACTGTAATAAATAGAATATTCTAGTTCTACAGCAAAGTTCATGTGCTTGTCATAGTTCAAGCATCTGGATGATGCTCTTAGTCACATGGTTTAATTTCACATAGTCCTGCAAGGAGGAGGGAATTTAACTCAATGGCCCTTATCAGCCACTTATGGCTCAAGCAACTGTATGATTCTGTCTTCCATGAGGGTTCAGTAATTTCCCAACATTCCTAAACAGTAGTCCAGCCACAAGGAATGAGTTACAAAAAAAAAAAAAAAAAACCAAAAAAACACACCTTCCAACTTCAGTCACAAAAGACAGAAGTATCTAAAATTATTTGCTTCTGGCTCCTGGCCTGAACTGGTGCAGTCTGTGATCCAGCTCTGGCTGCTCAATCTCATTCTTACATGGACATTAGTTAAGGTCAAATGGCAAATCAGGTTGGGAATGGATCCTTCCAAAAATTAACACAGGAAAACTAGACTGCTTGATCATTATGCATAGTCACTCCATTGACGCAAGCAAAGATGTACACCACCTCTGTAACCCAGATTTACATTCAAAAGCATCAGCAACTTTCAGAGTTGGGTTTAAAGTTTTTTGCTATTAGGGGCAGTTCTGCAGAAATTATAATTGAAAACAACCATTCTGCACCTAACTCATACCTACAGCAGCATTGAACAGGTAAGGTCAATGAATTGCCACTGAAAGCAGTTACTATTTGATCAGATGCACAACGACTTTTTTGTTTTTTTTTTTTTAACATGCATAATCAGGTCACTTCACTGCAACTGGGCAGTCAGGAAGTAATTCCTTTATCTGCTGGAGGTTTATGACATAAAGGTGTTTTGGGCTCTCCATCCAAAATTTGGTGTTTCACAGTGCCTTGCCTCTGCTTTCTTTATCCAGTGCAAGCTGCACATCTAGACACATATGGGCCACCAAAAAAGCCTCTCCTCACAGAGATCAACCCCATGCAAGAAATTTATGAGCAAGCACAAAGGACTTGGCATGTATAAGCAATAAATCTGCAAGCTGCTATATGCAGTAACTTCAATGTGCAGCAACGTGAGGTATGGAACACACTTGAATAACACAGACCAGGAGAGATCTTTTCTGAGTCACCACAGAACCCTGTGGCTTGGTGTTGTGTAGATATGCTTAAAACAAAGAAGAAATTCTAGAAGAAATAATGCTGAATGAAGGAAACAGAATCACAGCAGAGAAAGAAGCAAGAACTGTTATCAAGGAGAATCTCAATCCCACTTCACCATAATACTGCAAGGAAACTTTAGTTCTTGAAGAGTCTTGACATAGCTCTGTGCAAAAGCTCTAAATATCTATTTAAAGAGCTTCTGGTTGCTGTATTTCTAGGAAAAAAATATGTTTTATTAATAAGATATCATTCAAATTTAATTAAAAGCCACACTGACTAGAAACATCCATAAAAGGCGACAATAATACAATAAGTGGAGCATGAAGAACAGATAGGGTAGGGACAGATAGGTTTGGGTAGGCACAATCCAAGCACAAATACAGACTGCGTTGTGAATGGCTGGAGAGCAGCCCTGAGGAAAAGGACCTGGGGGTCTGGGTTGATGAAAAGCTCAACATGAGCCTGCAGTGTGTGCATGCAGCCCAGACAGCAACCGAGTCCTGGGCTGCATCAAGAGAAGCGTGGNAAAGATAAGCTCCACAGTTCATTACTTTTGTCTTGAAAAGAATTAAGAACTAGAGACACTTCTCTGAGTTTTAGACACAAATAGGTGCTCTTACTGAGAACTGAAGAAAATAAATCTATATGTATGTATACTTAAGACTAATACAATATTTTTTAAAAGATTTTCAAACTCCTGAACAAGAATAATCCACATTAAATCGCTGTAGATTGCTCTGCCTAGCTAACAGACAGAACAGGCAAACAGTCCCATTAGCTTCTGGAGACTGTAAAACCAGTAATGAAAGTTACAGATGCAAAATAATTTTAGACTATATTTCAATATAGACTATATAGACTAGCATTTCAATATCAGAAGGCTGAGGAGGGTCTGTTTAGAAGGGCGTGTAGTGATAGGACAAGAGGCAATGGTTTTAAGCTGGAGGAGGGTAGATTTTGGTTAGACATAAGGAGGAAGTTCTTCACAATGAGAGTGGTGAAGTTCTGGAACAGGTTGCCCAGAGATGTGATAGAGACCCCACCTCTGGACATTCAAAGTCAGACTTGATGGAGCTCTGAGCAACCTGATCCAGTTGGAGATGTCCTTGCTCACTGCATGGGGTGGGAGAAGATGACCTTTGAGGGTCCTTTCTAATCCAATGAATTCTATTATTCTAAGTTGGAATGAAGAAGTCAAAGGAACAGTGAGTACTCAGTGATTTCCCTTCACTGGGCTTAATTCTTTAAATATACTTAAAGGAGCAACAGAGGTGTTTAAAAATTTATAACACACACAATTCATGTAGTCTACAAATATTACAAGCCATACTGTTTACTTACACATTTTGCTTTATTGATAAATACATATGTAATTTTATGTATGACAGGTCTACAACTTTCAAAACATGGCAGTAATTCAAGCTTGCATCAGACTATCTTTCATTGTTCTACCTAAAGCTTTGGAGAAAAGATGGTCTAAGAACATCTTGGTTACACCAAGAGCACAATTTACCCTAAAGAAATAACTACTTAGTACTACCAAAATACTCAACTTCAGTTAATGTGGCAGTGATTGTTAAATTTAGTCTTCCAGTTTTCTTTACAAAGAAGCCAAGACACATCTGCTCTGCAGTGCAATTCGAATTTTAAAACACGTACATGTAACACATGAACATCAGACTGATCATTATCTTTCAGAAAAGTGACAAACATTGTTACACTGCCTGGGTTCAAACCTTCTAAGAAAACAAAACTTACCAGCCTCTTCTTATTCAATACTTGCTCTAAGAGAGTAGGTCTTGCTGGGCGATCTCCAATGGATCCTGTTCTCTGTTTTGCAACAGAAACTGAGCCTTCAACACCATCCTGCATGAAAGAAAATTAGAAAGACAAGTTATAAAGACACGTAAAATTATACCTTTCATTTCACCCAAAAGAATGCTGAGAGCAAAGAATGTTTGCCTCATTATTTGGCAGAAAACAGCAGCACAAGTATGGAAATATGGATTAAATCCTAATAACTGGCCTCTTCTTTCCACATTACCTTCACTATTTCATCAGTCACAGTGAAGCAATGCAGCTGAGTTACTCTTCTAAATCGCAAAACTAATCAGGCTACTTTAGCTAATTCATGGGTTGAATTTGTTTGACTTCACTTCTGAAAAAAAATTAAGATATTCACACAGTAACCTCTCCAGATTGTGAAAGCGAATGGTATCTAACATTTACAATTGGGTAGGAATAACAATAATACTTCTAACAGCAAAATAAAACATACTTTGGAACACTATTATATATTTGCCAAAGCCACAAGCAAGAGACGGTAAAATACACGTTTTTACTTTTTAAGTTTATTCTATTCCTAGTACAATCACCAGCCATATAAATTAGACTGTCTTCTAAACAACACAACTCTACAATCCTCTGTGGAGAAAACGCTCATAGTTTGAGAAATTCCAAGCAATGCTGTATCCTGTGTTTATTAAATTCACAACTTACTGACACCTCCATTTATCTGAAAGGGTTCAACCAAGAGCAACAACAACAAAATATCCCAGTATCACTCACTTCAATCCTCTCCACAACAGTGAAAACAGAATTTGTATTAGGAATCTAACTCCGATCAAATAAAACAATAGTATTTTCTGAAGCCTTGATAGATACCACTGGAAAAAAAAGCACACTAACTTTAGCACTGAATATTCTGCTTTCTCCTGCAAGTTCAGGCCTTAATTTCATGACCTTCAAAGCAACTTGTGACTTGCAGAAACTGGGACAAGTAAGCCCACTCTCTTCCAACATGCAATCACCAGGACTACATTTTTAAAGATTAAGAAGTTTCAACCCATCGTTACATGAAATGCAGCAGAACTCTTCTCCCATACTGTTCTCCCTTTTCTGAAATAGCACAACTATTTGTGTAGACACACCACGTACAAATCTAGAATTCATCCAGATCTTGAATACTGTGAGCCATTTCTGTTCTCACAGCTGAAAGAGAAGTAGCTACGGTAACTAGGCAAGAGTCAAAGAATGGTAATAAACATAATAAAAGTATGTAACTTTTTACTTTGAAACAAGCAGGCTAGCCTTTTCACTGTGAAAAGCAAACAAGTTGGAGGCTAGCACACCAGGTTAAGTGTCACAAACTGAACAGAAATTAGCTGCTTACTGTTATCTTCTAATGTAAACACTAACTGGGAAATTAAGTTCAACAACAGCCAAATTCAAAAACAAGAGGGAACTCATTCAACAGGCAGCAGATCTGAATAAACCATCAAAATGTAAAGGATGCTTAGTTTACCAAGGGAAAAAAAAAAAAAAAAAGGTACACAGAGAAGACATCACTTAAGACTTACAAAATATATCAGAAAACCGACGCCTATCTCAGCATATCTTCTGAGCTTAAAGAACAAGAAACTGGGAGAAAAGTCCCTAGCAGCATCACTACACTTGCCTTTTGCTTACACATCTCCTCCATGGCAGCTTTTACAGACAGACCAAAAAGGATTCATTGGTGTGAATTGGTACATATACGTGTTAACATTGCATTCACATGAAGGAACAGCAGGAAAAGTTTTTTGAAGGTTAGTAATTTGCAGTGAGATCAGTTTCCAGTCACACAACTTCAGAGATGGCTGTGCTTGACAAAAAACGGTTGCTTTTAGCAGAATGCCAGGTAAGACTTTTCTTCTGGCAAAAACTATTTTGTACTTAACCCTTGAAGAACAAACTAGCTGCCACCTTCGAAAGTAAAACTACTTCCCTCTTTGTAGCTCAACTAAACATAAGACCTTAAGTGCCAACTCAAGTACAAGTGGCCATCACAAACTGTTACCTTGGCTGAGCCTCAAAACTAAAAAGCTGTTAGCATCAGTTCTCCCACTGACAGTACTTCTGTCTCTAAACAACACCGAGGTTTATAAAAGTATGAACTATTTGTGGTCTAAATATTTTACTGCTGTTTAATACCAGAAAAACAATAATCAACTGAAACACACAACTCATTTTTATATACAATCTAATCTGACATCAAATGGCCTCTGTGACAGTAGAACACTGCATTTCAGTACCACTTCGTCAAAACATCTCTCTTGGATCTAGACTCATCACGTTTCCTTTCTACCGTTAATGTTCTTCATGGAATCCTCTGATATAGTTGTAGGTTGATCAAACTTATATGAGAGAACAAAAAAGAAATGCAGATTGCTCTGGCACCAGAAGAGCCTGCTCTAGAAGTCTTTCCTTCTCCCGTTTCCTCTGGACAGAAAGATAATACTCCAACGGACAGAAATCGATTTTTCACGGGAAGCCCGTGTTCCCAGACCAGAAGGCAGCTGCGCTGCTCACCGTCCTCCCCACCCACCGAGGCCCCAGCTGAGGCTCACACCACAACCTCCTGTCCGCCGGTGCCTCACCTCGGCCCGCGGGCCAGTCCCCGCGGCGGCTGCCCCGCTGCTCCCCAGCGCCTGGTCGCTCTTCTTGCGTTTGTACTTGTCCTTGTAAATCTTGTTGCGGTGGCGCTTACACATCCAGGGCTTGCGCTGCTTCACCACCTGCGTGGTGGTCTCGCTGCAGCCCTGGTACGTGCAGCTCTTGCACCCGCCACCCGCCGCGGTCGTCTCACCGCTCGAAGATGCTGCCGTCGCCGCCGTCGCCGCCTCCTCCTCCTCCAGCTCCTCCGGGCTAGCGGTGCTCTCGCCACCCGCCGCCTCGGCCTCCTCCCCAGCCTCCGCTTCGCCGTCGCCCCCCCCTCCCAGGTCGTAGAACAACATGAGGCCTCCGCTACCGGAGGGCGGCAGAGCCGGGTCGGCAACCGGGAGCGGCAGCACCCCCCCCGCCGCCGCACCCGCCGCCACCTCCTCGCCGCCGCATGGCTGCATCACGAGCAGCGCCAGCTGCGGCGGCGAGGAGGAGGAGGCAGAGGAGGAGGCGGAGGAGGAGGAAGAAGCGGCGGCGGGGCTGGCCCGCAGGTCGCCGGTAAGCGAGCCTGTCCCGCGCGCGCCAGCCGCCACCTCGTCCCGCGCGCCGCCGCCGCGGCCGCCCTCAACGCGCATACGCCTGCGCGCGCGCCTTAGCGGCCGCTGAGGGAGAAGCCACGAGCGCCATCTTGCCACTCAGAAGTCGCGAATGCGCACGCGCGAGCGGAGCGCGCCCAGGTGCGAGCGAGGGAGGCGTGGTGACGCGGCTGGGCGTGTTGGAGAGGGGGTGGAGAGGGAAGGGGATGGGTCCATTATAATGGCAGTGTTGGGTCGTAGGCGCTCACTCGGGTTTTGCTTCAGCGTGCGCCAGCACCGCTGTATGAAGTCCTTGTGGCTTAGAATCCCCGTGTGGCCATGTTACAGGGTCTGGCTCTGTCAGCCCCTTGTCTTGCAAATTCCAGTGTTGGCTGTAAGGACCCAAAGCGTTACACCACTAATCTTCATAAGCACCGTTTCTGGCTACATTTGTGTTCTTCCTTTCCAGACCTTGTCACCCGGTCAGTCGGGACGTGAGCTGAATTTGGCTTCCTCTGCCATTTACCCTTTTCATTGGCCTCAGCCTGCTGTTGCCCCTGTAACTTTCATCTTGCTGCACCTTGGCAATTCTTCATTCCTTCATCTGGGTATTGATTAATCGTCTCCTTGGCTTGCTCCTACTTGCTCTTTTAACACTTTTTCCCTATTACAAGGTTCATCTGAACAGTGATAGGCCATTTTTGCCTATTTTGTACCATTACAAATATGTTATTCCTAAGTAAGCATCTTTATTCTGCAATGTAAATTAATGCAATAGGCCATCTTTGCCTATTTTGTACCATTACAAATACATTATTCCTAAGTAAACATCTTTATTCTGCAATGTAAATTAATGCAATAGGCCATCTTTGCCTATTTTGTACCATTACAAATACATTATTCCTAAGTAAACATCTTTATTCTGCAATGTAAATTAACGCAGTCTCTGTAATCTTGGTCATTTTTTCACTTCACAGCCTTGACATGAGGAGATGTTTCACTGCTTCAATCCAGTCCTTTTTTTCTGCAAAGGTCTTACATTTTATTCCAAGAAAAACTGACTAACTCGTAATGCAACTCTCATCCCTATCTTCAGGTTTTTCTCCTGTCTCTGTCACAGACTCTGGATTTTTCTCACTCCTGCAATGAAGTCCCACTAACCTCCATCTCTTTGATTACCTGCTCACTCTCCGTGGGTCCTTCCCTTTCTAGTTGCACCCACTGGTTCAGCCACATTAAAGAACAATGCTGACCCCATTTGTTCTCTGGCAATTACTACAACTCCCTTTTCCTGTCATTAAGGTGATTATGCTGTTTAGAGCTGTAACCATTTCGTTTTCACCCTTGATCGTGTTGTAATACAATTCTCTCACCTTTGTCAAAATAGCTAATGAAGTGGTATAGTCCTAGATTATGTGAGTCACATTAAACTGAGTAACTTTCTCTTCATCCTTGACTTACCTTTAACATGGGTGAGATGATTCCCCAAGCTCTACTGTTTAATCTGGAATTAGATACTATTTATTTTTTGTCATTGTAGATTTACTTTCCTCAAAGCTGCTTCAGTATCTTTTTCGTCTCTGCTACAGCCATGCTGGAATGACTTACAAGACCCTTCTTTAGGAAACAGCCTTGCATCTGTGCCAATAGTGAACAAGTCAAGTTTACATGTAGCCCTTTTCTCTTGCCTCAGCTCTTGAGATGTGTGCTTCTTGAGGCAAATGTTGTCAGTAGATGTTTATGGTTTCTTTCACATTATAATTCCATCAAAACGCTTTCAGTTTATTTCCTTTGTTTTAAATATATCTTGAAGTAATGTCTATGTAAAAATTTCCTGACATCAATTAAAATAAAATCCAAAGTCATAATGAAAACAACAGCATTTTTCTCTAGTCACACTCCCTGCACAGTCAGATTAAAGCAGTTCTAGGCTAAATGAGAAAATTATTTCTGGAGTGAAAGTCTCCAAGCAAAGGCTCTGCTGAAAACTCCCTCTCTTTTAGAATCAGTTGGATTCTAACTCAAACATCCTAGTAACACATGGGGATTGCATTGGAGCGTGTGCCTGGAAGTATTTCAACTCCTTAGTCTCATTTTCTTCATCTGAGGGAAAAAAATGAGTAAAAACCCCACCTCCCTCCCTGAAAACTAGCAATACTTTACGAAGATATTGAGGAAGCAAATCGATTGCATATTTAATGAGGCTATTAACTGGACTGCAATGTGAAGTATTATCCAATACTTGTTACCACAGAACCTTATCACCTGCCTGCCTGAGGGCACGGAAGCATAAACGCAAATTAAAGAAGTAACTGTTAACAAATCATACCCTTCTGAAAAAGTGGCCATTGATACCGTGTTTTCTACCTGGCTTGTTTGAAAAAGAGAAACATTGCGATGGAAAAGAAATCAAGCAAAGTATTAGTTTTCTTGGACTGCACTTCTGGCAGTCTGTTTCTTGAGGAAGAAAAGTAGTCTTTGGAAAATTTTGTCTTGAGTCTGTACATCATTGCCATCCAGCCAGGAGCAGCTGCATCACCGTTTGTCTTCCCAGGTGCAGTTAAGAGGAGATGCCAAGTCTGATTTTTTACATCTAATAAGTTAATTTGTCCTTAGACTGACTGTTTAAATATATTCTGTAATTTTCTGCTGTCTCTTTGTGTTTGCAGAATAGTTAATTTTAATGTTCAAAATTTATGTGCTGGTTCTTAATATCCAATTCTTAATTGTCTTGGGAAAGAACATTTGTTAAAAAAAACAGATACAGGATAAGACTCAGGAAGATTCTTATTATTGGAGAGGCTGAGCTGTCCTACTTGAAGTCCAAAATGGTACTAATGATTATAGCCACAGTCATATTTTCAAACTGTAGAAGCTATTTCAGCTTTTTCCTATGAATGATGATATGAATTCTGTTCATTCAATACATCTGTCTGTGTATGTCTTTTATGCAGAGATGCATTTGCCTTTATCATGTGTTTTAAGAGAACAGGCCATACTAAAAAGTCTCTGAGAAGTGAGACTATGAAATGCATACATCCAGTGATACGATATTCCAAAAAAGAAAATAAAACCTAAATGGAAATTATCTTCCAACCTTGTTGCTGTGTTATAAAATGAAAAAGTCAAGTCAGTCAAAGCATTTGGGGATTTAAAACAGCTGTGAAAGGTATTTGAAAGATACAAGGGAATGAAGACTGCTGGATGAAACTAAGAACTAATTTTTAAAGCACATCTCTTTAGAAACACATCATTTGATGAGGGAATCAAAATGCAAGTATAGAGTCAAGAGAGATTTTCCTACTTTGTTGTGCCTCTTACTGCTTAGCAATCTCCCCATTTATGTCTTCTACCTGCTCCTGGGATTCACATCAAATGGCACAGTGATGCAATCATGGAAAGGTTCAAAGGCTCAGTGGCCTCAAACAGACAGAAAGGTGAAGTGAAGAGTGATCAGTGTGCTTACTGATACAGATTTCCAGGTAACAACGAGTGCTGAAGTCTTACCATGAGTAGCACAGCAAATGTCTTTAAGCTACTGTAGTCAGTTTGTTAAAACTTGCTTTTTAGATAAGCATACTAAAATTTTATACCAATTTTATCAAATCCTATAAACATTCCTTTTTACATTATTAATTTATTTTCCCCAACAATACTAGGAAGTAAAAAATTATTAGGCTTTATGAATTACAGATGAGTTTATTTTTTTAAAATTGTGGAAAAAAAACAACCTCTAAATAAACAAAATCTTGGTTTGCATTATGGATATGTGCTGGTTTTAGTGCATGTAAGACATAAAATTGCCATCAAAAATTGATTTCTCTCCCCAGGCCCTTCTTACTTTACATGATTACCTTTGTCCCATGATAACAGATAAATTAAATAAAGCTGCTGAAAGTAAGTCTTCCCTTTCACCTATTTACATTTAATTTGACATAAATAAATCAGCTTATAAATAAAAATAGCATCCATGATATAATAAAAGCAATCAAAAATGAAGCTGGATAAAAGTGTGCAGGAAAGGAGTTGGCATTTGCCTTGAACCTCACTGGATATGTACTAGCCCAAATACTTTTAATTACTAGAACACTTCTAAATCTCAGAAGAGTTTTCTTTCATCCTCTTTTCAGTTGCTAAAGTAGACCTTATATGGAACCCATTTTGTTAGTCTAGATGATTTCCATTCACAGTGAATAAATGGATAATTATTGCTTTTAGCTCCTGAGCAGGAGTGCTGTCATTCTGCATGTTGTCTGCCTGTGCAGAGGCAGCATCCTTAAACATAGAATCATAGAATCATAGAATAGTTTAGGTTGGAAGGGACCTCAAGCATCATGTCCTGAGATATCTCCTATTGTGCGTGAGCTATGATATATGCCTTTGTGGTATGGAACAGTTGTTACTTTGAAAGAGGTCGGTATCTGCTAATTCTAGTTATCACTGTTTCACAAATTACAGTATCACAATATCACCAANTGATTCCTTCTCAATCTAAATCACACAATTCAAGCCTACTTTATAATAACATCTCTCTCCTTATAGCAAAGAAAGCATGAGTAACTTATCGTAGGAAAAGCA
Organism: Ramphastos sulfuratus; assembly: GCA_013399055.1. NCBI lineage: Eukaryota > Metazoa > Chordata > Aves > Piciformes > Ramphastidae > Ramphastos > Ramphastos sulfuratus. Next base: position 114,172 of record WBNM01034947.1, read on the forward strand.
GACTTACTGTAGCTTACCATCACAAAGTAGGCATAGTCGCTCTGCTTAATGAAGCATTAAACATAGATAATGGGATAAATTTACAAATACTGAAAAAAAAAAAAGAAAAGTGATGAGCTCAGTTTTAGGCTATGAAATATTCTCTTCCAGAGAGTTAAAACTAGATGGAAGCAAAGCTCTAGATAAGGGAAGTAATCTTCTGTTAGCAGGGAAAGATGTCAAATGAGCTGCTAACATCTGTGACTGCCAAATATAAGCAACGCATGCCTGCGTCTGAATGTCAGCACTTTCTCCTTCCTTTCTTATAGTGATTGGTAACATTGCTTATGTTTTTTAACCTTAGTGCTGACATTCAGGATCTAAGGGAGACATGCCCTGGGGTCACTTCCTGCCACAGGTTGTGTTCCAAGTGGTCTTTTCTACTCTAATCATGCAGTGAAGTATTTCTTGTATAGTTCTCATAAGTAAGTTTTGCAAGTCATTTCATGCAAAGGTTGGAAGATTTAATTCTGAAATAGTTACCTGTACAGCAACATTTATATTTTCTGGGTTTGGCTTAATGCTGCCCATTTCTTACATATACGTGTTATCAAAGGTGTCTAGTTACTCTGAAATATGTATTTCACACTTGAGAGTCTCCTTCATGGATGAGGGTAGCTGTAACCCACTAACAGGAATTTCTTTCTTGAACTGCAGCTGTTTTTGTGGATTTTTCTCTCTATTTGTTGTAACCTGGGAACTAACAACTTGAACAGTTCTCCTTCACATTCATAGATGTTTCTCTGTTTTGTTTTTCAAGATGAAATTGGAGAATTTTGTTTTGATTTCTTCCTTTTAAGCCACCATTTTTAAAAAGTAAGAAAATCATAATCCCTTTGTCTTCTTTGTACTGCAAAGGAAAGAGCACCTGTTCAAGTGTAAAATGTCCTTGACACAGGAAAGTCAAAATGTCCTGGTTTATGAAATTGCATGTTAAGAACTGTTAGCGAACAAGATTTGTAGGTTCCTCTTGTAGGTTCCTGTTGTGGAAGGCCAGAATAGGACAAAATAGTCCTAAACATGTCCTGGCTTGCCCACACATGTTTTTCTTCTCTCCCTCCTTCTGCTGATGGGAGAAGCAAGGACAGGAAAGAAAGACAAAGGCCCCTGGTGCCTCCATGTCTGTACAAATTTGTTTACAGGTTACCCCCGCGTGTTTATACACTTGTTTGTGTTCTGCCCTAAAAAGGTAACAGTAAGTCCTGATTTCTCCTAATATGCTTAAGTTTGGCTAGCTGTCATTCTCATTGACTGATCTGTGACCAAAGAGCCATTAGACTCAGGCTGTATTGATAATAGGAGATGAGCAGGTAAGGACAACCTGCTTACACCAGTGCTGATGCCTAATGTGCTATCTTCTTCTGCCAGTGCTACTGCCATTGCTTCTGCCATGCTCTGCAGCATTGTGTCTGATAAGCTGTAAGCTAGCCCTGCTGCATAATAACAAGCCCTGATGCTTTGGGTTTGTATACCTGGAAACTTGCCTTGAGTTTACCAGGAATAGGCCTTAATTGCCTTGACATGATGGCTTGCTTAGCCAGCGAGACATTGTGCCTAACTGCACATCTGCAAGACATCCTGCCTACACCTGCAAGCCTCTGTGCCAAGTCTGGAGCCAGGAGGAACCAGGATCAGGTCAGAGATTGTCTGCCTTTAACCCCAGCACCCTCTCAAGAGCCTGGGAAGATCAGAAGCCTCAACGGCTGACAAGACACCAACAGAACTCGCTGCAAGTGTCTGGAAACTGTAGTTACTTCTGGGAATCTGGAGATTAATATTTATGAGTAAACACTCAAAAGCCTTTAACAAAACTCTGTAAAATTCTAGGTGAATGCAAGTGCCTTCTGCCTAAGCAGAAAGGAGCTTCCCAAGTCTGTGTAGTAGACAAGTGGTATAATTGACAAGAAGAACCTCTTTCCAGTTCAGTTGAGTTTAAGGTTTGTTGTAGTATTGCTAGTTATTTCTTAAGTGTTCTAGATTGTGGTTATCCTATGTATAATATTTTCATGACCATTGCACAGAACCAATTATTATTAAAAATTACTGGGCGGGTGGTGAGAGTCCTGAGTATCAAAATTAAAAAACAATGGTAATTTTGAAAAAAAAATCCTATCTCACATTCATTACCTCCTGACATTACAGTTCCTCATTTACTTGTGAATTGGTTGTGGCAATTAACGAGGCAGGAATTATAAAATATGTAGTTATTTTATTTCCAAAAAGCCCCACTCACAAATTATATATAAACTAGTTAAATTTGGGCTCTAATTCCTTCGGGAATAAGTTCACAAGCATGTTTATAGGCAATTTAGTAATTTAGAAATATCAGAAAATTGGAAAAGGTTTAGCCACAAAACAGCTTTGCCCCACTTACAAATAAAAGGCAGCCCAAAGCCCTAGGGAACGTCTGTGCTATTCACGGCGGTGCAGTAGGAATTTTGAGATGGTCTCTTGTGTCTTTTCTGGTAGTGTCTGGAACTGCGAATTGTAATACAGCAGTGTATTAACATGGCACAGAATCCAATGCACGTAAACCTGCCAGAGTCCAAAGTGACTGCTGCCACANAGGTCCAACTAGACAATGTGTCCAGTTGCCATACATATATTTATATATATATGTATATATATGCTGGGGCGATTTGCTCTTCCCTGTTCAAGCTCATGGCGATGGGGGAAGGAACTTCATGCATACTTCTTTCCACATTCCAAACCCCCAGAGCCAGCTGGAGGTGGGGGGGAGGAAAACAGTTTCATGCCCCATTCAAACCTCTGGTGGGGCAGGGACTTGGGGGTGCCCTGCAACAACTTGCTTTGCTAGCCCACTCTTCTCCCTTACAGAAAATTATGAGGCAGGGTGGGGGATGTTTGTGTTGGTTGGTTGGTTTTGTTTGAGAATTCATGGGGTTTTAACTCTTTTGTTGTATTCAGTTCAAAACTTATTCCTATTCTCTTTGAAGTGCTTGGCAAATATAGCTACACAGGGAGTTCTTGTATAAAGACTTCAGTATGATCAAATCCAGACTATCCCAGATTGAAGGAGACTAATTTTTACAGGAAGGAGGGGAAGGAATTAGCAGTGGAGGAATGAAGCATGGCCTGATCCTCAGAAAATAATGAATTTGTGCCTAAGAAGCTTTTTCTTCTCTCTTTTCTCAGACTGATATTGTGAGAGTTGTGTATTTAGGAACAGGAATGACATTTACTAGACATGTATTCTGTCTTTATACTATGTGTATACAGCTATTCCCTGCCTTTCCTCTTGACAGAGAAGAATATGTCTAATTTGGACAGGAATGCCTGCCCAGAAGTATCCAGGATTAACAGTTTGTTGGAAAGTCCTTGGGGACCCATCTCTCTTCCTAGCCATCCTACTAAAGCTGGATGATTATACAGTTTATAGGAGCATATCACAGACTTTGTTGTACTTGAGCATCGAAACTCATTTCTAGGCAAAAGAGCACCATGTATTTTTAGAGAAGCTTGTAGGGAACCCATAAGTCCTGGTAGCCTGCTAGTCCATTTGAATGAGGCATATTTGTTTGGATATAATTCTTATCCTTTCTGTCCAGAAGGATAAATGCTGTAATTCATGGGCTGAACTTCTCCCGGTTGGGATCAATGCCTTGTAACATTCAGTGGATGCTCAGGATATGCATATCCTGGATATTATTTCAGAAGCAGCTACTGGCATGCAGAAAACTTGAGTTGATTTGATCACTGTAGACTAAATAGCTGTGATGAATAGTGCTACTGGTTCCATATTCTGGTATAGAAAAATATGAAGATTGGAGATGATCAGCTTCAGGTCTAGAATTTTTCCAAGAAAAAGCAGATATTAGTTGAGCTTTATGAAGAAGTTATTGTGTTATTTCAAGTCATAGCATCCAAAGGAGACAACTTCCTTAAAGAAGCAGAGCACAATGTTCCACTTTGAACAATGCACCCCAAGTGCTGCATATTTTCAGTAACTCTGTTCAGTACAGGAAAGTCAAGCAGTTTGGACTGCAGTGATGGACTGTTGTGTAATGTTTTTTTATGAGCTGGTGATAAGTAATAAACGTTATAAATGGTACAAAGTAAGTTACTTGCAGAAAAGTAGGATTCCTCTTTCTCAGGAGCTGTAGGTGCTGTCATAGAGGAGAAGGTGGGTTATTAAGTCTGTAGATCTGTCTTACAAGGTAGAGGGATTCATAGATAACTATATAGGGAACATGGGAAAAGTGCTGAAGGAACTTGGTATATTAAATATTAAATGTTGAGAGAAGTGAGGACAAGGCCTTCCTAAGCTCTTTATATATGTAATGATGAAGTTTTTCTAGTGTTTGAAATAGGCAGCATCTTGCAGGCTTGGTGAATTGCTAGCAGTCAACATCCTTTTTTGTGCTGTTTTTTGAGCAGTCTGCGCCACACGGTCAGACTCCTGATCATCTGTTGGGTTGTGTTTGGAAGAAAAGGGAAAAATGTGCAGCCTAGACTTTGTCCTCCACTCAGTTTTCTTGACCATTTTGTCCATTTTCTAAAGAGCTGGGCATTTAAATATTTGGAAGGAGCTTGAAATTAATTTTAATGTGTTCGAACCATTGGGGAACTCTGTTTAGCTTGTCATTAACACAAGGACAACTTTGACTTGTCCTCTCTTCAACAGAATAGTTTGTATAAATAAAAATTCTCACTACTTGTAAATGTTCCTTCTTATATTGCAGCTATTGTACAATGCTGTGAAACAAAGAAAGTGGTTCCCAAGGAGTTGTTAGTATAAATTTTTCACATAAAGGGTATTAATGAAGACATATTATCTCAAGTAATGTGTGGAAGTTGACTAAGGACTAAGTAATTCTTGCTTGGCTACTTTTTTCCTTAATAAAGAATTGTAACTGATGTTCATAACCATGCAAAACTCTGAAAAGTGTAAATCTGTTCCTCTTTGGTTGGTTCTCTTTGACACCACCAATCCACAAAGAGGTTCCTCCACCTCTCTTTATCCAGAAACTAGGAGGGCCAGTAGCTTGAGACAAGTGCTTTGAGGATGTTGTGGTAGGCCTAAACAGGCCAAATTAGGCTTGTACATGTCCTGGCTTGCCCAGGCA
>WBNM01034947.1:123665-138224 GCA_013399055.1 Ramphastos sulfuratus
CCCTGGTGAGGTCTCATCTGGAGTATTGTGTCCAGTTCTGGGCCCCCCAGTTCAAGGACAGGGAGCTGCTTGAGAGAGTCCAGCACAGAGACACAAAAATGATTAAAGAAGTGGAACGACTAACCAATCTCCTCCTATTTGAGGTTGTTTGTGGAGCAGACACCTGTACTTCACAAAGAAGTGGGAGAGGAGGAGAGGAACAAAGTGTGAGCCATCATGAAAAAATTATTGAAAAGAAATGTGTAAAATTCTCACTTCTTATTCTTTTGTGGGCGAGGTATGTTTTACTCAGAAATTCTCGTGGCACAGAGAATGTCTCTCTCATTTGCTATACTACACCTACCAAGAGTCCAAAATCATTAACTGACATTGCCAGAAATCATCATAAAAATATGACATAAGCTAAAGTTATCTAAATAAGCTAAAAGCTGTTAAACAGGCTAAATAAATCAATCCATCTCTTCCCTTCTCAAAATACGATAATAAAAGACTCAATTAGAACAATGGAAATATGGAAATGAGAGAATAATGAGGGACCATTGCTGTCTTGCTCCTGCTTCTGCTGGGTAGAGTATGCTTCTCCCAGAGACTGTGGTGTCAGGAATTAAACCACAGTGCGGTAGGGAAGACCACAAACTCCACTAATGCTGATTTCACTCAGTAGGATTGATTTCCTTTCTTTCCCATCTCATTCTAGCAAAAAAGTGCCTTTACTGAAATAGCAAATTGTGGTCTTAATGTGAAATGAACTATCTTCTTGATTCAAAGATAAGGGAGGTAGATTTGTCTTCAAACAATTCCATGGAATTCTCTAGTATTTATATGGAAATGTTCCAGATTTCCTCAGAAAAAGATGCTTGGAACTATTGGCACTGCAGGACCCTGGTGGGGCTGTGACAGGTTAGTTTAATGAATCTAAATGTAGAACAACATGTAAATAAGTTATATACTTTAAAAACTTCATTCTTTTCTCCAAAATGACTGTTTTGTAGTTAAGACCCAAGAATGGGAAATGTTTCTTTCAGCACCAGTGTCTCTGAATCAAGTTGAACTTGGTTCTGGGAATGTTATAGGTTGCCCATACCTAGTTCTAAAAATTAGTCTTCACTCCTTTGCCTCCTTGTTCCTTTATTGTCATTCTCAAAAGACATTTCTCCCAAGCCTCCCTTTTCCCAGTTTTCTTTTCTATGCCATAAAACCCTCAGTTTTCTCTGCAAAGCTCTGCTAATGTGGTTGTGGTTTTATTCTCATTCAGTTCACACTGATCTGTCTTTGTTCTTTGATTTACATGTTAATTTTCTTGTTTTTCTGATTAAAATTCTTCCTGCCTTAACTCAAAATTCAAACACTAATTACTTGCCAAAGCCATGAAAACCCTGAGAAGAAGCCTTCTCACAGTGCCTGTCCTCCAAATGGTGCCATGTGTTTGTATTGATCCCTGTCCAGTGTATGAAAAACTCTGGGCTAAAAGAATTACTTTATTACATAAAGACCTCCTCCTGAATCAAAATTAAATAACTCTTGACCTTTGAAATTATACAACAGGCAAGTAGTTTCTCCTGAATGAAAAGCCTGGAATTGCTGCAAGAGCCTTTTCCTGGGCTGGTAGCTAGCAGTGGCAGGTAGCAATCCCCTCATATATCCCAGCTTCAGTGTCAGGTAATTAAAACTCCTTAGGAGGCTGTCCCCATCCAAGAACCATAAATTCTTAATCTAGATCTCCTTCTGGCCCAGTAAGTTATGAAATATGGTTCAAATGCTGGCCCCTTGGAAATGTCATAGCCCTTTCACAGAGCAGTACATGCTGGCAAGAAAAGCCTGAGGTTAATCAAAGCAGCATTTCAGATAAAAGCTCTCATTTGAGATAGTTCCTTAGTGTTCAATAGGAGGCAGTGGTCTTTCTATAAGTTATGAACATACATGTGACTTCTTTGCACCTTTGGCATCTTTGCTTCTCTCATATTTGGTATGCCAAATGAGGTATGAACCATTTTCATAACTCACTGGTGCTAAGCAATAATCTAGGTTAGTTCCTTATTATTTCTCTACTTTAATTGTTCTGTTGAGAAAAAAAAAATCCAACTAGTATATTAAAAAATACTAGGATAGCAATAGCAAACTAAACAGAAATATACTCAGTGTGCCTCCTGGAGGTGCTCAGTGCAGTTCTGATTCTCGCAAGGGTAATAGAAAAACTGAATGTACAGAGATGAGTGATAAGTATGATCAAGGGTATGGAACTGTTAAATAATAAATAGACAAGTGAGTAAGAGTGGCAGAGAGATAACTGAGAGGGTAGAAAGGTCTATGAAATTCAGTGTCTAGAAAGAACAGTTAAAGTTGTCATTATAAGCTGTCTCATCCAGCACAAAAGCAAGAGAAGTTCAAATGAAACCAGATAAAAACAAACAAAAAAGGTCAATTTTTAATACAATATTCAGTCGAGCTGTGGAAATTTCTACTGCGGAAAGTTATGGATGCTATAAGCTTACACACTTCAAAAAGTGACTGGGCAAATACATGAAAGAAAACTTCAATCAAAGTAAAATGCAGATGAATACATCCACATTTATATCAATAAACATTCTTTGGAACCACTCTGAGGCAGAGGTAACAGCAGGGCTCAGCCTGTCCCTACCTCAGCACTTCTGCTTCCAACTGATTAAAAAAAAAAAAAAAAAAAACCCAAAAGGTTTTANAAAAAAAGCCAGAAGGCTTTGCTGCCAGTCTGCCTGGCTGGTATTTATTTAATACTGCTACTCCATCAGGGTTGGAGTGGGACCTATTTTAAATGGCAACAGTTTGCACCATGGCTTCTCCAGCTGTGCTGCAGAAGAGCACAGGTGTGGCAGGCGGGCAATGAGTTATGTGAAATAGTACTATATAGTTCATCATACAACATATATTTCAAATATCCATTGTGTACACCAAAATTGTATTAAATAACTGTGTAATATAGTTGTAATATAGTGACAATATCTCTGACTCAGGAAGTCTTCGAATGATTGTATGTTGGATGGCTGCTTTAAGACCATTTGGAGGAAGCATTACTATGAATGTACTGTTCTTGTCTTTATCCAGCATGCAAACTGCTCTTTTCTTGGAGATCGTTGTTTTCATTTTTTTAAAGTATTTTTTTTCCTTTGTGGGTTTTTTTTTTCCCCTCTTTTTTCTGTTTTCCTCTTCAGTTGAAACTGACCATTCTATGATTCTACGATTCTATGAAATAATTTTGAAAGATTCACTGGAAAAATAAGAGGAAAAAGGGAAATAGCAATATGCGTCCACCTTTTCTCATTCAGTCATGTCAAACACCCCACAGAACTGTTTAATGCAGGTTTCTCAGGCAAATGTCTTCAAGAACCAAACACACCAACAAAATACTGAAACAGTAGGCCACATCTTTCTATACTCTATAAGCAATGTACACCATCATACTGTAGCAGATGCTGGACACATTGTCATGGCATTTTATTATTTGGCCATCTCTTTTTGCAGATTGCTGTTTGCTCCACCAGAAACAAATGTGATCTCAATCTGTGAGATGCCATGGAATAGAAAATGTACAAGTGACTACCTGATGGGGTCCCTTGTGTTTGGATGCCATATCTAAGATGAAATATTTTAGAAGAAATACCTAAGATGAAATATTTTAGAAGTGGAAAATGTGCCCTCCATTGTCTTCTGAGCTCAAAGTCTGCTATGTTTGTCAACTATGGTATGATAAGATTTTCCTTTATTGAAACAGTTTAAAGAATAGGTTCTGGTGTTACAGGAAAGTCTACAGAGAACTGCACAGCCAAAGCGTAAGCAGTACCCAAATGCACGTGGGTTACCTTAGGACCTGAGGAATTCATGTGAAATCAGGTCCAGCTGTGTCCAAAAGTAGACAAAAGATTTCCCAATATGGTCAGTGCTATGCCACCTGAACAACTTAAAGCAAACCACATGGCAAATAATATTGGCATCCAAAAGATCATTTCTAAGCAGACACTGCCCTGTATTACTGACTTACTATTATCAGTTGTGATAAATATTAACAGTGTCTAAAGTATGGGTGAGCCTTGGGTCTGTAAAAGCCATTTGTGAGAAAGAGCAGAATATATGAAAGGTCCAGGAAAATCATTCTGTATTTGAGCACTGGTGCTGAGGCTGCAAGTGTGTACTCTAAACTGCAGATTTCTGTTAGCACCAGATCTTTATGCACAGGCAGACATATATTTGTGGAAGGCCTACACCGAGAAGACAGTGACATCTGATTGTGTCAGTTCAGGAAATGTGAAACCTATCCCAGGAATCATAATTATTCATACGCCACTGCAACCGTAACAGGATCAGGATGTCTTTGAAACTGCAGATAGGCAGTTGATAGTGTGCAGTGTTTGGTTTGTCATGACTCATGATTGACTCATAATTCTCTTGCAGATGTAGCTAGCACCAATCCCAGAAGAGATGAGTGGGGTAAGAAATCAAGAATCTTGGGATCCAAGTGTAGGACTGGTAATGAATTTAAAAGCCAGACAATAGGGATTTTGGAGGACCTGCTATACGGATCACAGTAGCAACTAAATATCTGTCTCATACTGGCATTTGTGGAAATTGGGAATTTAATGACTACAAACTCCCTGCAGTTGATTAGTGCTGTGACCAAAGCCAATGAGACTTCTAGTTTTAAGTTAATATTAAAAATATCTACAGTACCTGCTTGTGTGCCTCCCAAATGGTTATTAAAATAGCTAAGAAGTAGCCCTCTAGCCTCAGCAAATGATCCAGAGCATGTACTTTAAAAGCCAAAGCAGACAGTGTGAAAAGTTAAGACATGGAGCACATGAGGCAATGCAGGAGTCTCAGATACCAACATCATTAAAATGAGGTGGTGTAACCCAAAAGCAGGAGAGCATCCAACATTTCACTCTCTTTCCTGCATGTAGCATGGACATGTCCCAGAGCATCTCCAAAAAGCAACCCAGAAAGTCCAGGAGTTAGTTAATGGAGGAAGGGGTGGTTAAACTCCAGTCCTTCATTACCATTAGAGATAGGAACCCACATCTGAGAGTCTAAGTCATCCAGAGAGCACACATATTGGACTAAGCATCTTCATCAATCTCAGAGGATGCAAGCCATCTTCCAACAGCATGTTGACCTCCAGGCTTCACATGGGAGAGAGCCAGGGCAGCCACAGCATCTCCCTTCAAGTGAAGTCTCTAAGCAGCCAGGAAGGCAACCACAATGAGTTAAAAAGATGAGTCCACAATAAATTTAAGGATGCAGATGGTTTGCACTCTACGCTTTGCTGCTCTGCCATTGCCACATCACCACCTGCTGTCAGAGGATCACACTGCACTGGACCTCTCAGCACTGCTTCTGTAACAGTTACTGGTGTGTTCCCTGTGTGACGGTTTGGGAGTTCCNTCGCACTCATGCAGCAGCTCATAGCTAGCCTGCATCAGACACAAATTGTGATGACAATGTCAGACACCACTGAGTAGAGAGCAAAACGTTCAGAAGGTTCTTTGTCAGCTCAAAGCAACCGTGAAGGTTTTGATTCATTCCAAGGGTTCTGCATATGCAGCAGTTTTGTATGCTGCTCAATAATGCATGTCAGAGGCATTTTATTGGAACCCTCTTTCAGGGCATGCCAGCTGTGTGATCAAGTACTCTGAAAAGTTCAGTGATTGCACTGCTGCAGGCTTTCAAGGAACGAAGCCATCAGAAACAATTTATAGCCCAGCTTTCTCTTTACTGCCAAGTTTTGTCCATGCTGAGATGCAGAATCCCTGAGGACCTGGTCTTATAATGTGTTAGTGAGTAAAGCTTTAAAAATTCATGTTCTATAAAATCCATTTAACTGATAACACTACCCAGTCACCTTCCAAGCTTCCTTGACTGTTCTGCATCTCTCATTCTGATTTTAAATGGCTTTTGTTCTTGCAGGAGTACACAGTAATTCCCAGTGGTGATTGTTACTGATAGCTTATAATAGAGCTCAGCTGTGTTGCTCCTGGATTTCTAATCAGCTTAGCAATGATAGAATTCCTGCCAGAGAATTGCATTAAAGCCTGTCTCACATTGAAAACTAGACAAGCAAAACATCTCTCCATAAAATATTTTAATATACTTTGTCACAATAAAGAGATGCCCATTTCTCACCCGTGAGGCATCTCTTCTAGTAACACTTAGAAGTCAGCCAAAGGAATGCATCAATTAGTTACCACAAGACAAATTTACACCACAGTAGCTATTCTGCTGGGAGAGCCTGAGAGAAAGTTTTCACCCCCAAATGTGAGGTAGCTTAGCCTGTAGTCACCAAAGCACAAAACACTTGACACTTCCTCACAATTTAAAGAACATTCACTGCAGAGTGACTGGTACTTTGCAAAATTGCAACTTCTCTTGCCTATTAGTAAGTTGGCTTTGTTGCATTCCAAGTATTGGAGAGGTTACCATCAAAGTGGTCTGCTCAGGATTCCTAAATGCTGTAATCAGAAGTCAGAAATGGTGTTCGGTTCTAGTTTTGGATTCATATCTATCAGATTCAAGCTTCTCTACTGCAATGGTCACAGACTTCCTGGTGACCTTTAGCAAGTCATTTTGGCTCCAATCCTCAGGGGTAATTAGTCCCACACTTCCACTGAATTAATGATTAATCATCTTTGAGGATCTAGGATTAGTCTTTCATTTCCTCAATTGAGGGACAACAGCAAGAGACATTAACAATCCTCCTTAACCTCTTTGTCTCCACTGCCTGTAGTCTTTTTGCATATAAACTACAATTACTGCAGTGACCACAATGTAGTGTAGATCTACCTAGCTTTGTAGTAGGTGGTTTTGTGGTTGATTTTTTATTTGTTGTTGTTTCTCAAAGTGATAAGCTCCATGTTGGGAGAATATACTGTGATGTTCTGTAGAGATAGAAGGTCTTTTTCTTCTCTGATGACTGTCACTTTGAAACCAAACCAGCCCATTAAAAACTGGTAAAAAATGCCAGCTAATGACTGTCAAATTCAGATGTTTGCCCAAAGGAGAGTTGTCTGGCACTTTTGGTCAGCATTCAGTCAGGAATGAAGCTCTCTCTGTGACACTGATTTTGGATGTTCATGACCGAAACAATGAACCTACATCTACTGAACTGGATGCGTAGCTACTCTGAAAGACTCGATACATATTTTCATTCTAGGCACAGACCATTTAATGTTTGTGAATCAGAGAGAGGATTCAATTGAAACTTGGACTGGATGCAGTTTTTCTGTCTGCAATTTCTGTAATGATCAAAAAAACTGCATTTCAACATGACAAATTGGTTTCATTTATTATAATAATCCTTATAGGGTTGGAACATTTTCCATTTGGGTTTCATCTCTCTATGAAAATGCAATTTCTGCAAAATACAAGTTCTGAAAGTGACGTAAAATTCTTCACACAGGATGGGGCAGTTTCATCACTGTTCCTTTCTAGTCCTCTGCTTTCAGTGAACCTCATTCTCATTTTTAGTTTTCTCAGCATTTTTTTTTTTGCAGTGAGAAGTATCCTCTGTTAAGACTGGAGATTTTGGAAGGGTATCTGTGAAAATGTCAGAGATAGTAGTTGGAAAATATATATATCTCTGCCACTTTAGGCTTCCTTTTCTGTCAGCAAAGTGAGTAAATGTATTAATTGTAAAATGGATAAAACATCTGGCCTCACAGTGCCTGTGTTTCATCACTGGTAAAGACAGCTCCAGGTGCTGTGAAGTAGGTACCTAGTGTACAAGGTAAGTAAGGCAACCTCATCTCCATCAGTTTGGGTTACAAAGATTAGCATTTTGTTCTATCATCCATGTAATGAAGGGGGTGATTAATTGATGTGAGAGATGATTTGAAAAAATATTTTTTATTAATTTTCAATATTCAGAACTCTCACCACCCCGACCACTATTTTTTAATAATAATTAGGTTCTTCTGCAGTGGTCATGGAAACATTATACAAAGGAATAACGAGATATAACTAGCAAAAATATATAAACATTAATTGAACTGGAAGAGAAGGTTCCTGCAGTCAATACAGTGTGTGGTTAACTATGCCACTTGTCCACTAGATGGACTCAAGGAGCTCCTTTCTGCTTATGGCAGAAGGCAATGGTGAATTACAAGAATTTTTAAGTATTTACTCACAAAATATTAGTCTCCCAATTCCCCTGGACTAACTACAGCTTCAAACAGTACCCAAATGCTTTCAGGGAATTCTGCTACTGTCTTGTCAGCCTCTGAGGCTTCTGATTCTTCCCAGGCTTCCCAGGCTGCTGGGGAAAGGAGGCAGACGATCTCTGACCTGGTCCTAATTTCTGTGGATGATCTGTGTATCTCCAGGCGTTCCCATCTTGGCAGGAGACTTTTGGGATGTCTTGCGATGTGCAATTTTGGCATGATTTCATGCTGGCTATGCAGGCCTGTCNGACAATCTAACACTGTTTTTGTTTGTCTCTAAACCTCCTCATGAGTTCTAGGACTGCAGTTTCACTAGGCATCTAGCTATTCCCTTCTCATACTAGTTTTTATGGTGCTTTCAACATCATTGTTTTCTGGGCAGGCTCTAGTTAGCTCTCTAGTTGGTGAAGGGACAAGCATATCAGAAGCAATTGCTGCTTTTTTGAGCCCCTTTGCTGTGGAGAGATAACCATGCTTCTCTAGATTGCTGTCTTTTTACTTTCAGAGATGAGAAAGCAATATGACCTGCGACAGCAGATAAAACGGCAAATGTTTTTCCTCTTGTAACTGAAGAGAAAGGAGAGGGAAGTTTCTTGCTGCAGATGCATTCTTTCAACTGTACTGGTGTCCTCATGTGAGGTCTTTGTGGCAGGGCACCCAAAAATCCCTTCTTCCCCACTTCCGTCTCCAGAGGAAGACGGAGGGGAAAAAGCAATGGGGGGAAATGCAATGGGGGAAAAAGAAGGTGCGAAACTGCTTTCCCCTCCGCCTTGCAGGCTCGTGGGGGGAATGGCAAATGGTGGCTTTTTCCACACGTGTACTGACTCATGGGAAAGCCTGCACTGGAATCAGCTGGTGATTGGCTGAATACTTCGCACCCAGTATATATATGACATAGACACATTGTTTAGGAAGATTTTAAATAGAGTGAGGAAAAAAGCATGCACAGTTCCCATTTTTGCACCATTCTGTGCAGTTCCACTCTAGTCTTGCTCTTACACAGTTCATTCTGCTCCTCCACAAGTCTGCAAGTTGAACAAGTCCTTAGGTCCATTTAAGAGAGAGCTGCCGGCAGCACCCTGGCTTTTCTCGGACCACCACATCCTGGCTCCCTGCTGGAAGGACCCTGCCTCTCTCTCTGTGCCATAAACTGCTGCTGTTCATAGGAGCAGCAGCAGAAGTTTGGCTTTTTCCCCTGTGCTGCTAAGACAGTGCCTCTCCACAATCTTTGCCTCGTAGAAGTGGTGTCTACAGACACTTTGGACTTTGTTGGGTTTTATTCACATCAGACTGAATGCCACATGGATCCACAACTGGATTATGGCTTGCAGTTTCAGAGGCTGCTGCAGACATTCAGCAGGGACCATCTCTAAATTCCTACTTCACTGCCATGAGTAAATTCTGCCATTCCCTAGGCTCTCTGCTCAGCCTGATTTATACATGGGGTAAAGCTGTCTTTTCCACTCTCTGACTTTCCTAAATTACTAAAGTTGCCCATAAGCATCCTTGTGAAAATTCCTGACTGAATTAGAGCCTGTAAATAAAATATAACTAGTTTGTATATAGTTTGGGGGTGGGTAGGCTTTCAGGAAAATAAAAATAACTGTGTTTTTGTAATTCCTGCCTCAGTCAATTATTTGCCCCAACCAAATCAGTTCTTCAGAAAAGGTTAAAGTTAATTGTCTACAAAATATCACCTCTTCATTAAGCAAAATGAATTCTATCTACCAGAATTACACAGAAATACTTAATCCTGATTCTGTGCTAGTATGCAGTACTAAATTAAAGATACTTTATTCAATGACAGAAGCATTTCTTGGGCAGAGGAGCTTATCTTTCTTTGAGGAGCACTAGTAAGTGCTTTCAGTGACACTAACAAACTGTGGACTACATGCCATAGTTTCTAACTAGGCTGTACTTTTAAGTCAATAATAGAGCCAGCTGACTTTTATATGGCCTGGCAATCACTTTTGTTTGTATATATCTTCATAATTAATAGAAGCAGTACTACAATCCATGCATTAATTAAAGGTCTTCATAGTCAAAGGACACGTCTAAGCCTGTGGTTCAATGATGTCTTAAGACATTGCCATCTTCCCAGTCTCCAGCCTATGCACCACTTGGCAGTTCTCCTACAATTGTGCTGCCAGGGCTGTTTGCAGGGGTGTGCCATGAATATGATAAGGAACTAGATCATGCTCAAAATTAACTCAAAAAGGTACATCTTTTTTCAGTTGCCTTGTCTAGTCCACTAAGAAAAGCAGAAGAGTGGCACTCCAGCTGTGGGAAAGAGAAGCCCATTGGAAAACCAGTATTTAACTTGTGGAGTCCATCCGTCAGTAATAACATCTGATGTTCTTCAGAGGCAAAACCACTAATGTCTTTTTGACTGAAGAAATACTGAGTAAGAGCATCAGGATTTAACTCATAAAACCTCTGGAAGAGACATTAAAAGCCCAAGGGAGCAGAATTGCTTTTAAGAAGTAAATTCTCATGATGGAGTCGTCGTCTTGCTTTGACCACTTTGTTCACACAGTCTGCTTTGTAAATTGATACTTTTCAATGCTAACATATTCTGATACAGGAAAATAGGGTGACTTTGGATTTAGTTTTTATTATATCCTAGGAATATTTGGACAAAAATCAAAGAATTTTGGTATCTTACTGTTATGAATATTCAAATCTGATATTCAGGAAATATTAAATATTAAAACTTTATTAACATGAATTCCCATGCCAAACAAATACACACTCCTAAATAGTGAACGATTTACAATTTACCAAAGTCCAAATACCCAGTTGGGAATCATTTACACAAAAGGTATAAAGGAAGTTTTAAAGTAGCTTAGAGAAGAAATAAAGAGATGCAAATATCCAAGGGTGAGGAGCAGCAATCGCCGCTGCCCACCACAAAATGGATTCCCTTTGCCCTGGGCAGGGCTATTGGCGAGAAACCAGAGACTCCAATAGATTTAGTAGCCACATTTACTCACTGATCAGCGCTGAAATGATAAACGAGGAAGTTACAATTCCAATTTTATGCTCTTGATGCAACCACGAGGCAGGGAGGGTAGCAGAGCCTGAACATGCTGCTGAAAACCAAAACAAAGTCTGGGAGGGAGCCATGTGTCCTCCCGGGGCTAGCCTGCAATACCACCCCATCGGAGGAGGAGGAACATAGCCCAGAAGCAAGTGAGGTCAAGCCCCTCCAGAGCAAAACCCCTTCAATTGCTCCTCAAGGCAAAATAGACCACTGACAGGAGAGAAATTTGAAACCCAGCCAAACAGACAGGGTATTAGCACTGCAAGCAANTTCCAGCCAGCTGAGTTTCTAGTCTGGGTCATTTTACAAAGTGTGCGGGGCGGGTAACTCCCAAACCCACATCAACTAGTTACCAGTTGTACTGAAACCTTCATTACTCAGCCTTTTTTCCCCTGAAGTGTCTTTAAAGAAACCAGGTTTATCAACCTTCTACTACCTGTTCCACCACTGAAGCACAGGATATTCTTTGTCAGGATCTTGTTTTCTTCCTACTTGCGCCAAGCATGAAATCCGTGACAGGAGACAATTTGAGCCAAAGAATTTAAAGATATGCAGGGTAACTGTTTTGTCTTGTCTTATTTTCTTGCATGAAGAAACATTACAAAGCAACGAATACTGAAAGGAGCAGGCTTTCAGGTGCGTGACAAATGGCAGTCCCAAAGGGGCATGAACCTTTGAAACATAGTGTAAGATGGCATTTAAATTCTGTATCACCGCATTCCACTCAGAGGAACTGACGTAGATTCATAGGACTTTTCTGTGTGCAAATCTATTTAGAACCCCTTTATGTCACACTCGGTATCCTGTTATAAAGATACTCCGCCAGTCTTTAGCATACCCCTTTCTTCTTCGGTATCTGAGCAAAAAGAGGCTGTGATTCATGCCCTGAAATTGGTTTTAAAATATCATGCTGAATATCTGAGACCTCAGCTTCAAAGATCTCTCTGGTTTCCGTTAGCTGTGTGCCTGAGTCTTGTGTCATGCCCACGCTGACAAGATCAGAGGATATCTGAGGCAGCCAGTGAACTTAAAGTTTTTCTTGCACTGACCTACCTCCTTAGTGGTTTTAACAGGCAACAAAGGGTCAGTGAAAACATGTCTTGATTTGCATTTTGAGTAGCCATGATACTGCAATTTCCTCAACAGAAACTGGCAATTTCCCATCCGAGGGAAGTGTTGACAACTTTCATCAGTGATGGGCCCATTTATTCACTGGCCCATAACTAACTTCACTGTAGTGTCAACTTTCTCATCTCTGTTAGAAAAAAACAGTTGATAGGAGTTTTTTATAGTGGAGATTAAGCACTTCTACACATCTACAAAGCAGAAAACCTTTTTTTCCCCTTCCACTTGGCATTATGTAAGTAAAAAAGAAATGTAGAAAGAAATCTGCAAGTTTTTAATTACTAGATTTCTGTGTCTTTTTTGTTTTTGTTGTTGCCAGAATGTAAAAAAATTGCAAAGTGCAGTTATTATAATCTTGTCAAAGTTTTCTCATCTGCCTAGTTGGAAGGTATGTCAAATAATAAGACTAAAGGGAGTTTTTTTCATTTATTCTTACATTGTGTGAATATGATTAATTGCTTTCCTCTCTCACCCCCCTCCCCTTGTCTCAACAGCTCTTTCCCATAACCCTGTTGGCAAAGGATTCACTGTTAATAATGTAACTTTGAGTGCTGAAGTTACAGTGTTACTCAGATTAAACATCTCTAAGTCTTAAGAATGTTGCCACTTGCTCTGATTTGCCTACCATGGATTGTCAACTTTAATACAAGGATTTTTCTTCAGTTTGCGGTGAGCAATACAGCCAGCAGTGTCCTGCATTCTCTTGCAGAGAGCTCTGCACAAGCTTACCAGTGTACACTGTAAGTTTTCCTGGTGAAGTCAATGCAATAGTGCTATTAGAGCACACCTGGAAGCATGTTCAGTCACAGGGAAATTTACAGCTAAGCATGTATGTAGGACTGACTCTGCCTAACTGCACAAATTTGCAGTTATACAGGGATGTAGACAACAGCCATCTGCAAGAGTATGCTGGTTTGAGGTTAACTGGAATATTTTAATGAGAGACATTAGATCATTGGTTGTGAAAAGAAACTAATGATGAGGTCTATCTCGTTCATTGGTTTGCTGAGAGGGATAGAAAGCCAAAATGTAAATAATCTCTCCCACTCTGGTCTGTGATGCTGGATCTATTTGGTTTCTCTTAACTCTGCTCTAATTTCTTTCCACTAATCTTGGCTAACAGCAAACAATGTAAGCATTGCTGCTTGCTTTGTTTGTCAGTCTGGGAAAGTAGACAGAGAAAGGGCTTTGAGCCCCTTTGGGCAGTTTCTTTGTCCAGAAGGGAGTTTGGATTTCTGTATTATTTTGATCTTTATATAATTGCAAATACTTGTAAATATATTGTGTATATATGCTTGTAAATTTTGCCATGCTGTAAATATAGATTCACCTTACTTCCAAGCTATCTGAGCTAGTCTGGTAAATTTCAGTAATGTGTGTGTGTAAACTTCCTAACCCACATCAAAGAGAAATGGTGAATTTCTGACTCTGTGGCCTACCCTGAAGACATGCTATTTACTCATCTTACATTAGTGACAAATGCCAAATTCAAAGTGATTCTACTGCTAGAATACCTTGATGATGTGCCAGTGTTTTCTGTTTCCTATATTCTAGAATGAACTAGCACAGGGTTTAAAAACTTCTGAAACTTGACTGTCGGAGCATGAAACTGCAGTCTGCTAAGCTGCCAAGCTGCCAAGTGATTGCCAAGCTTCCTAAGTTTCAGCTGTTCAGTACTCCAGATAGATCTCAATTTTGGTTCTGAATAAGCCCATGTAGGATTTACCTTCACTGCACATGTAGTTTCAGAAATTATTGCCCCTTAGCAAAACCCTCAAGGACTTAGAAGGCAAAATTACATGCTTCTCCATTTAGAAAGGAATTTATTGACTCAGGAAGATGAAATCAACATTGTTTCCTGCATTGAAAACATCCAATAAATAAGGAGCATGGTTTATACTTACACTTGCGTAGGAGTAAGACGTAATTTCTCAGCAGACTACTCATTCTTGTGTTAAATGCTGGAATAAATGCTCTTAACATTTCTTGAGGAGCTAAAATAACTGCATTCTTTGTGACTACCACACCACAGAACAAAATAGCTGGCATTTAAAGACACAGATCAGAGCTAACAAATCAGTTTAGCAGGTGAAAACATACTGATTCTTTGAACAGAATAGTTTGTCTCTTTACAAAACATCTGCCATCTTTTATTGCAGAGGAACCTTAGTAGTTTATTTTATTCTTGTTCTTAAAAAAAAAAAAAAA
>WBNM01034948.1:0-63174 GCA_013399055.1 Ramphastos sulfuratus
ACAATCATTTTTCTTAAGACTTGGGAGTAAATAAGAAAGAGAAGCCTTGAGATCATCAAGCAGGCCTGCTTGACTTGTTACTGTCCATTGCTCTTCTGTGATCCAGGCTTTTCCTGATGATATTGCCTTTTGCTAATAACCCTTAAGTGTCTGCAGATGGTCTGCTATCTGTAGTCCTTCTGTTCTTTCCTCACTGCATTTTCCATAAATCCCTCATTAGATTAAACCAATATAATCACACAGTGAACTACCAAATAATCTTTTCTACACTACTCGTAAGTCTCTCAAAGAACAGATCTGTTAATGCTACATCCGTGTCTCTTTGGAAGTTATTAGAAGGAGTCTGAGTGTATGTACTGCTATTAAAGGCTAGCAGGGGAAAAGAGTGGAAGGACAGCAAGATAAAAGGAAGAACAAAAGGAAAGTCTTTATGGCAGAGGGCACACTGTTTTGATGTTTTAAAAGGCTAGCCTGAAGGTCTTATTTCAATGAAGTGACTGTAGTGCAATTCCCAGCAATATCTTTTAGGTCAAATATTCCAGACACAGAAAATAGGACGGGTTTTGCAGATCACAATGTGTCAGGTAGGACAGCTGATTCTGAGTGACTTCTCCTGCAGGGGAGAAAACCTGAAATAAAAATCCCTCATCATAGCACAGTTTAGTGTGAGGTAACTCTAGTGAATACCAATGACACTTTTGCATTGCTATTTCTAAGCACGCATCAAATTCCACTCCAGGAAGAATACTGCAGGAGTTCTGGTGCATGCAAACTGTGGCTGTCTGTGATTCCTTCCACTAAACAATGAGTTAGAGGAGCAGCAATGAAACAAGCTGAGGAGTGAAAGCAACTCACTGGAAAAATGAAAACTACTACTCCTGGTAGTTCAATTGTGCTGTGTCTGCTTCAGAAACTAAAATATCTCTTGCCTGCAGCACAATCACTGAGGATATTGAAACTGCTGACAGAATAGCTCAGACATTACAGTCTGTAGGGTTGGTACCTAATCTTTTGGTAATAATCTAGAAGGATCTGCCTAAGGTTTAATTGATTATCCTGACTCATCAGTATAATGCAGTTTGACTGCTTCAGCACAACACAGAAAACAATATAAACACCACCAGGGTTGAAGATGAGAGGTGATAAAAGCAGTGATATAAAAGATCATGTTTCCAAACTGCTCTGAGGAGGAGGAAAGGCAAGTCAGCTCACTGATTTATGACAGAATTCGATGATCCAATTATATCCACAGGACACACCTTTGCCCTTAACACCTTGCCCATGCTTCTCTCTGCATATAACATTAACAGAGTGGTATCAAATTCTGCACGGTTTGCTCATCATTGTAATGTCAAAGTTGTTTTTTGGTTTTTTGTTGTTTTTTTTTTTTTTCTTTCCCCAAGAGTGTAATAGTTTGGGTCAACTCCAAACCTCTATAATTAACATTTTTATATATTTGCCCCATTTTGAGGACTTACATGACACAGACTTTCTCTAATGGCCCTTTCATCTATCAGGCACACTTGAGTTGGAGAATGTTACACTGGAAAACTGAGTATTGGCAAGAGGGAAAATTATCCTAGATGTAAAGCTAAGATTTACTGCTCAGTGTTTTACTGGTCAGATTAAATTGACAGGCCCTCCATTATTAAGGCTTCAGTCTTCCTTGAGCAGAATGGATTGAACAAACGAGGTTGTGAAAAGCCATCAGCATCCTGAGATCTTTGCTGTAAGGGCTCCTCTCCTTAGTAGTCTTGAATGAGCTTGGAGTTCATAGAATCATAAAATTGTTTGGGTCAAAAAAAGACTTCTAAGTCAAACCATCAACCCAGCACCACCAAGGCCACGAAAATATGTTGCAAAGTGCCATGTGCACATTCCTGGAACACCTCAGGGATGGTGACTCTACCACCTCCCTGGGCATCCTCTTCCAATGCCTGACCACTTCTGCAGGGAGAGACAGGTTTGCTGGACCACTCAGTGGCAAGGAATTGACTGGATGATCACATTCAAGCTGTTGAGGTCAATGACTGGATGTCCAAGGAGAGACTAGTGACAAGTGGCGTTCTTCACAGTTCCCTCTGGATGGATCACATCTCACAGAAGTATCAACCACAACACTCATCTTGGTGGCATCTGCAATGTTGCTGAGAGAGCACTCAATCCCACTGTCTGTCTCACTAAGGAAGGTATTAAATAGCACTAGTTCCAATATGGACCCCCGATGAACAACTTTGTCACTCGTCTCTCGTTAGACATTGAGCCACTGACCACTGCTACCCTCTGGATTTGGATGTGACCATCCACCCAATTCCTCATCTACCAGACAGCCCACCCATCAAAGTTGTATCTCCCCATTTTAGAGAGAAGGATGCTGTGGGTGACCATGTCAAAGGCTTTGCAGACATTTGATTAATTGTTCTAAATCTAGTAACTAAAGAGCAAGTGGACACAAAAATACTTAAGGAGTAGAATGAGTAAAGCAACATTCCAAACTAGGTACTCACAGGAGAAAAAAAAATGGTAAAGAAATTAAGTCTCAGAGGAATGGTAGGAATAGGAATAGGAATAATAAAAATAGGTCTGGCTTTTATGCTCTGCATTATAACTACAACAGCTATCTCCTCCTACCCATTGCTTAACAGCTATTATGTGTTATCTTCCTACGAGAAGATTTGAGCAGTTTAGCATCACTATCACAATAATTTGCAACACAATGGCATTTTTTTATAATAATTACACTTGTTTATTACTTCACATTTGGCAACTTACTTTTCTTTCCCGTGCTACATCCATTACTGTTTCAAAAAGGAGAAAAACAATCTTCAGAAAGTTCCATGCATGCTGTTTTTTAAATCTCCTTCTTGTTTCAAAAATCTGAGTTCAATTTATATGAGGTATGATTTTGGAAAAGTTATGTCACTGTGTCCTACAGTGGCTTTTGCTGAAGAGGACCTACAAGAAAGCTGGGGAGAAACATTTTACAAGGTCTTGCAGTCACAGGATGAGGGGCAATGGCTTCAGGATGGAAGAGAGTAGACTGGAGATTAGGGAGAGATTCTTCGAGTGAGAGTGGTGAGACACTGGGACAGGTTGCCCTGAGAGGTTGTGGGTGCCCCCACCCCAGAGGTGTTCAAGGGCAGGTTGAGATCCACTCTGTCATGCAATGAAAAGAAAAGAAGAAAAGAAAACAAACTAAAACTTTCCTGCGTTGTTGGATTTTTTGTTTGTTTGTTTGTTTTATTCATTTTCTGAAAACTGTTGAACAAGTGATCCACTGACCCAGAGTCATATCCATATTTTTGTGTTAAACCATCTTCAGTGAATGTTTCTTCTTTACTCTTCTCTCATTGTTATACTTTTCTAGATGCACTGTTGGTATCCAAGGGCCATGTGATAACGAAATCTCAAATGTATTCTAATGTTCTAATCGACAAACAAGCAAACATGAGCTAGCAGTGTGCCCAGGTGGCAAAAAAACCCAATGGTCTCCTGCCTTGGATCAGCAATGGTGTGACCAGCAGGAGTAGGACAATGACTGTTCCCTGTCCCTGGCACTGGAGAGACCACATCTGGAGTACTGTGTTCAGTTTTCAGCACCTTACTACAAGAAAGACAGGGAAGTGCTGGAGTGGGTGCAAAGAAGAGCAACTAAGATGGTGAAGAGCCTAGAGAATGTGTCTGATAAAGAGCCACTGAGGGAAATGAGGCTGTTTAGTTTGAGGAAGAGGACGCTGAGGGAAGACCTTATCACCCTTTACAGATACCTGAAAGGACAATAAAGAGAGGTAGGTGCTGATCTCTTCTCACAGGTAATTAGAGATAGAACAAGAGGGAACTGCCTCAAGCTGCACCAGGAGAGGTTTAAGCTGGACGTTAGGAAAAAAAATTCACTGAAAGAGTGGTCGATCATTGGAACAGGCTGCCCAGGAAGATGGTGGAGTCACCATCCCTGGAGGTGTTTAAAGGTCATATAGATGTGGTACTTAGTGATATGGATTAATGGTGAACTTGGTAGAGTAGGGTTAATGATTGGACCTGACGATCTCAAGGGTCTTTTCCAACCTGAATGATTCTATGACTCTATGAAAAATGTCTTCCTTTTAATTGATTCTAAAACTCGTATTCTCTACTGTGATTGGATGTTTTCTACTTCTTAAAGTAGAAGAAACTCAGGAAAAATGGGTCATTATTCACCTTTTTTAAGTTTTGAGATTTTGTTTTTAATGTCTTGGTCATAGTCTCGATATCATTTCCAAGAAGAAGAATCTCAGTTTATTTAATGTATCTATTCACAGGATGAAATACATTACATTTTATACTTGCAGTCAGACTTCTTCTGCATTCCCTATTTTTAGGTCCTTTTATCCCTCCATGGTTTTACACAGTTGTATAGTTATATCTTCTGTCTTGTTCTCTGTTCTTTTGTTAAATTTTAACATAACACTTGCTTTCTGAACCACCACCACCAAGCACTACAGCTAACACTGCCACACAGATATTCACAATGATTTCAAGAGTACTTTTCTGATGAGTAGTTTAGGTTAGAACCTGCACAGGGAGGGCTGTTATTCAACAAATATCTGAAGTTTCTCAGAGTTGAACCTTGTTTAGCCCATTTTTGTTCCATCACACAGGTTTCCAGGGCAGGGCCACAAAGACAATTGCAGGGCTGGAGCACCTCTGCTGCAAGAAGAGGCTGAGGGAGCTGGGTCTGTTTAGCCTGGAGGAGAACAGCTGAGAGTGAATCTGATCAATGCTCAGCATGAGCTAAAGGGTGTGAGGCAAGAAGACGGGGGCAGGCTCTTTTCAGTAGTCCCCAGTGACAGGAAAGGGGGAGATCAGCACAAACTGGAACTCAGCAGGTTCCATCTGTCTATAAATATCTGAGCTGGGGGTGTCAAGTGAATGGGGTCACTCTCTTTTTAGTGGTGCACTGTAATAAGGAACAATAGATACGAACTTGAACAGAGAAGGTTTCACTTCAACATGAGGAGAAACTTCTTTACAGTGAGGGTGATGCAGAACTGGAGCAGGTTGCCCAGAGAGGTTGTGGAGTCTCCTTCTTTGGAGACTTTCAAAACCCACCTGGATGTATTCCTGTTTGGACTAGCCTAGGTGATCCTGCTGTGGCAGTGGAGTTGAACTCAAACTCTGGAGGTCCCTTCCAACCTCTAACATTCCGTGATTCTATGATCTAAACAAGAAGGTAAAACTCTTCAATGTGAGGGTGCTGGAGCTCTGGAGCGGGCTGCCCAGAGAGCTTGTGGAGTCTCCTTGTCTGGAGAAATTCCAAACTCACCTGGGCATTGTGCTCCTGTGCAAGCTGCTGTGGGTGACTCTGCTTTAGCAAAGGGGTTGGACTGGATGATCGTCAACCCCTAATCATGAATTGTGGTTGGATTTTCCCTCATCATCACAAATGGAATGTACCTGCAATCTGGCTGCTTTCCTTTTTTTCTCTTTTATTTTTTTCCCCTCTTCCAATACTACAAAGGAAATTTATTCTAAAATATGAATATAGATGTGGAGGTTTCATGCCACATTATCACTTTTTGAGCTGATATTTCTGGCTTTGTAGAAAATGACAGATTCTAATGTCCTCTCTTTGCCATTTTGCACCACTCAGTAGACTGAAAGTGCTGTAGTAGATTTGCAAATACAGAAAGTGATTGCTACAATGTTATAAACTCCTGGCTGGCAGAAGGATGATAATGTCAGCTCCCACATGGCCCACTGGACATCTGACATCACAGTCTGCCATCTGGACCCACTGTCATGAGCATCGCCTGCAGCGAGGCCCTGGAGCCAGGGGCTGCACCGGCTCCTCCTCCTCCCCGCTGCTTGAAAGCAGATCTGCTTCAGGAGGGAACTGTAGTGGTGTGTTAGGTAAGAGCAGCATCAGAGTAGCTACACCCTGCAGTTAAAACAAGAGAGTCAGTTTTACTTGCCCCATAATCTCATGGCTGACTATGAGCCAGCACCTTCCAGGTGGCCCAGAAGGCCAGGGGCATCCTGGCTTGTATCAGGTACAACACAGCCAGCAGGTCTAGTGATGTGATTGTCACCCTCCACTCAGCAAACCCCCAGTACTGGGCTCAGTTTTGGGGCCGCTCGCTACAATAAGGACTTTGAGGGGCTGGAGCATGTCCAGAGAAAGGCAACAAAACTGGTGAAGGGTCTTGATCACGTCTTATGAGGAATGTCTGAGGGGAGACCTTCAAAACAGAGGCCTGAAGGGAAACCTCATTGCCCTCTATGACTACTTCAAAGGAGGCTGGAGCCAAGTGGAGGTTGGTTTCTTCTCAATTGCAACAGGGGACAAGACAAGAGCAAATGTCCTCAAGTTGTGCCAGGAGATATTTGTGTTGGATATCGGGGAAAAATTCTTCCCAGAAAGGGTTCTCAGGCACTGGAAGAGGCTACCCAGGGAGGTGATAGAGTTACAATCCCTGGAGGCATTTAAAAGATACATGCATGTGGTGTTGAGGGATGTGGTTTAGTGGTAATGGCTTAGCAGTAGTGGTGGGATTGTGAGCTCTTGGTGAGTGGTTGCACTGGATGATCTTGGAAGTCTCTTCCAACCTCAGCTGTTCTATGGTTCTGCCTAGTGAGATTGTGCCATCTCCATCCTCAGAGTTTTCTGAGCTCCAGCTGGGTCAGGCCCTGAACAACCTGGTCTGACCTCAGTGCAGTGAGCAGGAGTTTGGACAGAGACCTTCTGAGGCCCCTTGCAGACTGAATTACCCTGTGAGTCTGCAACATCTTTCATCTGAAAGTACACTGCAGCTAGCAGAGAAATCTTACCAGGCCCTACAGGCAAGAAAAAGAAAGGAAGGGAGAGTGCTGAAAGCCTGAAGCATAATGTATTTCAGTTTCAAGCAGAGATCTTTTTTCCAGCTGGAAAAGAGATGAGTAAGAATAAAGATATAGACATGAACACATGGAGGATTCCTTCTGAAACTAGAAATTACAGATGCAAAAAAGTATTTTATTTTTGTTTTTAGCACATCATTTATCACCAGGAAGCCCACAGCACCAAGTTTTGGTACCATGAACCAAAGCTGTAAATTCATCCATTAAATTAAACATCATGGCTAGTTTGGGTTTTTTTTTTTTTTTTGTTTTTTTTTTTCTGGGGTTTTTTTTTTTCAACTTCAGGTTTTTTGACAGTGGTGCTGAATGTGGTTTTCTATTTTCCGAAGACTTCTGATCCTGTTATCAATAAATGAACACAAGAAAAAGAGTCCAGGACATGAAAGGTTATTCTCATCTTACCCACTCTTGCCAGGAGAATTTTTTGATAAATAAACTTCAGGTTGTTCCATCAGGCTGTGCTGCCATTCAGTGAGACCTGGACAGTAAATGTAACTGGGCAAAAGACTAACCTCATGAAGATCAACAAGGCTAAATGTAGAGTCCTGCACCTGGGGAGGAACAATACCATGCACCAGTACAGGTGAGGGGTTGACCTGCTGGAGAGTATCTCTGCAGAGAAAGACCTTAAAGTCCTGGTTGATAATAAGTTATCCATGGGACAGCAATGTGCCCTGGTGGCCAGCAAGGCCAATGGTATTCTGGGGTGCATTAAGAGTGTGACCAGTAGGGACCTTCTCCTACCCCTCTACTCAGCCCTAGTTAGATCACATCTGGAATATTGTGTCCAGTTCTGGGCTCTCCAGTTGAAAATGGAAAGGCAGCTACTGGAGAGTGTCCAACAGAGGCTACAAGGACGATTAAATGACTGAAGTATCTCACTTCAGAGGAAAGACTGAGAGACCTGGGGCTGTTTAGCCTGGAGAAGAGAAGGCTGAGAGGGGACCTTATCAATATCTACTAATAACTGAAGGGTGGCTGTCAGGAGGATGATGCTAGTTTCTTCAGTAATACCCAGTGACAGAATGAGGGCCAATGGACCCAAAGTCAATGACAGGAAATTCCATCTCAGCATGAAAAAAAAAACAAAACCCCAAAAAATATTATAAAGGTGCTGGAGCCCTGGAACAGGCTGCTGTATCTCTCTCTAGTGCTGTAGCTGGGTGTTGATAACACACCAGTGTTGTGGCCACTGCTGAATGAGCACCCAGGCTCTGCTTCTCCAACATTTCCTTGCCCCAAGAGTATGCTGAGGAATGGGAAAGATCTTGGGAGGGGACACAGCCAGGTCAGCTGACCCAAACTGACCAAGGGGGTATTCCATGCCATATGATGTCAACTTAGATATATAAACTAAGTGAAAGAAGGAAATGTGGGGACATTTGTCCGTGTGTCTGCCTTCCAGAGCAACCACTACAAGTATTAGAATTCTGCTTCCTTGGAGTGACTGAGCACGGTCTGCTGATGGGAAGCTGAGAATAACATCTGCTTGCTTTTGCTTCCATGCACAGCCTTTGCTTGTGATTTGCATTATTAAATTGCTTTGGTCTTATTACTGGCCATTTGTTACATTTTCCCCTCTTCCCTGTACATCTAAGAGGGAGAGTGATAGAGAGGCTTTGGTGGACATTTGGCCCCCAGCCAGTGCCAAACCACCGCAGCTGCTGAGAGAGGTGGTGGAGTCTCCTTCTCCAGAGATCTTAAAAACTCACTTGGTGTGTTCCTGTGTGACCTGCCCTAAGTGGTCTTGTTTTGCGTGTGGGTTGGACTCAATGATTTCTGGAGCTCCCTTCCAACCTCTAGCATCCTACAATTGTAAAACTGTCTTCTCTTCATCCAATAAAATTTTACCCCTTCCTATAAATTGTTCTGGGTTAATTTGTCACCAGCTCTGCTCTCCTATCCAATACCCAGTCCCTTAGTAAAATATATTCACTTCAAACTGCTTATGTTTATTGATGACACCAAAGGTGATGTCATTCATCAAAATTATTTTTCAGATTGTCAAATCAAGATCAAATCAAATCATGACCTGGGCTTTAACAGCTTGCAGAAGGATCTAAATTTTGTAAAAGGCATGCTAAACACGTTGATACAAAAGAATGCAGAATACAGAACACTCATCAAATTCCTTCA
Organism: Ramphastos sulfuratus; assembly: GCA_013399055.1. Lineage (NCBI taxonomy): Eukaryota > Metazoa > Chordata > Aves > Piciformes > Ramphastidae > Ramphastos > Ramphastos sulfuratus. Next base: position 9,013 of record WBNM01034948.1, read on the forward strand.
AACTCTTGCCATATTGATTAGCAATCAGCTTGTCAGGGATCTGACCTATTTGTTCTCCCATGTAGCATCCTTCTGACATTTACTGTAAGAAGGAGAAATGTGGCTACTCCTGTAGTATTACCTTGGTAGCAAATAAGGAAAATAAACAAAGGAGCAAAAAAAGCTGGAAACTAGGAGGGAGGATTCAAAGACAAATTCTAGTTTGCTCTTTAATAATTACAAACTATTAAACACACGTTTATTCTCTGGACCATGATACTCTGCTCTGGTGAGACCTCATCTGCAGTACTGTGTCCAGCTCTGGGGTCCTTGACACGAGAAGGACATGAACCTGCTGGAGTGGATCTAGACAAGGGCCAACAAGATGATCTGAAGGCTGGTGCACCTCTCCTATGAAGGCAGGTTGAGAGACTTGGGGATGTTCAGCATGGAGAAGAGAAGGCTCTGGGGATACCTTAGAGCTGCATTTCAACTCTGAAAGGGACCTACGGGAAGGCTGGAGAGAGACTGTTTAGAAGGGTTTGTAGTGATAGAATGAGGGGCAATGGTTTGAAACTGGAGCAGGAGAGATTTAGGTTGGACATTAGGAGGAAGTTCTTCACAATTAGAGTGGTGAAATACTGGAATAGTTTGCCCAGAGTTGAGACCCCATCCTTAGAGACTTTCATAGTCAAACTTGATAGGGCCCTGAGTGACATGATCTAGTTGGAGATGTCCTTACTGACTGCAGGAGTGCTGGACACAATGACCTTTGAGGGTCCCTCCCAATCCAATGCATTCTGTGAATCTATGAAGTAAGAAATGAGAGAGTCACACTTGCAGCTTTTGTTTCCTTTGAGTGGATTACTTCACAAATGCATTTAAAGACTTCACTTGAAATCAAGACACAAGTGGATCTGCACGGGTGGGGCATCATTACTATAAGCTGGGATCTACATGATGTAAACCAGGCAGGTACTGACCTCTCTTCCTGGCTTTACAGAACAGAGGAGCACAGCAGCACTCATATTCATTACGAAGCACAGTTTAGGAAATATAAAGCAATACAAAGCAATTGTTCTTCAGACAAAGCAGGTTTTTTTCCTCACGCTGCATATCTCAGTGTCATGGCCAGAGGGATGCATCTGGCTCTGCACAGTGCACAATGCCGAACAGTTTAACGGCACATTTTCTTCTCTGTCAGGTCAGATATTTTTGCCCTAGCAAGGATGAGGCATAAAAGAAAAGCAGTGGGATTTCAGTTAACAGAGCACCCTCTCAATTGCACTATTCTCTTTAAACAAGCACACCAATTGATGCAAAAGAACCGGCTAAGACCAATGAGTCATGCACTCCTGGGTATGGCATGAAATTGTTCCCGTCTGTATCAGAGACTGGAGTGTTCTCTCTCTACTGTACATGTAAAAGTACATTAAATTGGGACTATTGTACTGTGACATTCCTATTCTAGACAATTGCAAGTTAAATCAATGCACATTTCATCCTGTCTGTGAAGGTCTAGAAATAGTTTGCTGCACGGTGCCTTGACAAGTGCTTTGGTGTGAATATTTACTCAGGGGAGCTCTGCAATTCTGCATGGGCTGGCTTAGACTGTGCCAAAAATCCAATTGTCTGCTTCAGAAAAAGTGTTGTACATATACTATGCCTGTTCCAGCATGGGATTAATCTGTTAACCCTCTTTAAGTCCTAACAGCAAGCAGAAAAGTGGAGTAAAGCTCTTCTCAGTCCTTAACTGTCAGTGAATTGCACATGGCCTAGAAGGAGGGCTGCAGGAGAAAACATCAATATCTGACAGCAGAAATAGATTCAAAATACAAATGGAATGAACAAGAACATGGGATTTCATCATCCATTCACCTTGGGAAAAAATCAGAAGCAGGACAACAGGGAACTCCTTAACCTCATCTCTCTTTAGACATTAATTGAAAAATATAACAAGGAAAATAAAATCATGTCTCTCAGATGTATCCAAGCCACTAAAATCACAGACAATACAGAAATTACTGACAATAGGAGGGCGGATTAGGAAGAAATTCCTTATGGTGACAGTGGTGAGAGACTAGAACAGGTTGTCTGGGGAGCACCTAGAGGTGTTCAAGGTCAGGTTGGATGAGGCCTTGAGCAACCTGATATAGTGCAAAGTGTCCCTGCCCCTGGCAGATGAGTTGGAACTAGGTGATCATTAAGGTCCTTTCCAACCCAAACTATTCTATGAATACAAGCCTAAGAGATACCTGCAAATAGCAGAGTTTATGATAGTTCTTATATTAATGCATTTTCTGTTATAAAAACCTATCTAAAACCACCAGATGATGGTGACAAGGTTGGAAGTAGGCTGTAAAGAAGAAAAAATACTTGCCTGACTAGCTAACTACCAGCGATCATGCAGGTAACCTAGGATGGAATAGAACTGATTCTTGTGTTCTGCTTTAGCATGTCTTTAACTGTTGACTATCATAGGAGTAAACACAGCTTTTAAAAGTCAAATTGAACTCATTTATTAATTTATTCTTAGCACTTTCAGAATCATTAGTGATGATTTTCTAGGTTTATGTTTTCACCATTTAATAGGCAGCTATTAGAAAATCAGTGTGCAATGATACTGTTAAAGTACTAACTGTTCTAATAGCAACAAATAGGGGAGAGAAAGATTCTTGACTCCTCGGAATTTGCTCACATGTAGCAATCAGCTATGAAAGTTGTTAGTGAGATAGCTAGAGGATTATTCTGTCTGAATAAATGGAATTAACATTTTGAGAGGAGTGTGACTCCCTTTTGGGAGTAAATTCTCACATACTCCAAGTGTAGTGGAAAAGTCATATAAATGCTAACATAATATCAAAGAATCACAGGATGCTAGGGATTGGAAGGGACCTCAAAAGATCACTCTCTGCAATCCCCCAGTCAGAGCAGGCTCACCTAGAACATGTCCAGATGGATTTTGAATGTCTCCAGAGAAGGAGACTCCACAACCTCTCTGGGCAGCCTGTTTCAGAGCTCTGTCACTCTCATAAAGGAAATTCACATATTCACATGAAACCTCCTCTGCTCCAGCTTGCACCCATTGCCCCTTGTCCTATCCTTGGACATCTCTGATAGCCCCATCTTCCTGACACACTGCCCTCCACTTCTTTATAAATGTGAATGAGGTCACCCCTCAGGTTCCTCTTCTCCAAACTAAAGAGACCCATCTCCCTTAGCCTTTCCTCAGCAGGGAGATGTTCCACTGCCTTCAGCGTCTTTGTGGCTCTGCATTGATCTCAAGCAGTTCCCTGAGGTCTTTCTTGAACTGGGAGGCCCAGGACTGGATACAATATTCCAGACGTGGCCTCACCAGGGCAGAGTAGAGAGGGAGGAGCACCTTTCTTGGCCTACTAACCACATCCCTTCTAATATACCCCAAGATGCCACTGGTCTTCTTGGCCACAAGGACATATTGCTGGCTCATGGTCATCTTTCTGTTCACCAGGCCCCTCAGGCCATTTTTCCCCACACAGCAAGACATCCCCCTGTCCTTGTTGTATAATATTTACTGTTAGAGGCTACAAGAAGACATCCAAAGCTCCTAGATGCTTCTTCAACATCAACTTCCAATAAACAAAAGGTGAAAAGAGGCCATATCTTACTGCTAGTCACTCATGTTATCATTCAACCAATTACATGCATGATAACAGAAATTGCCTTTCTTTTCCCCAGAAATTCTAACAGCCCCTAGACACTACTTAGCAAAACTAAAGCAGCCAACTGTCTTGAAGCTGTTTCTCAGTCTCAGTCCAGCATTAAGAATATGATAAAACTGCAGCAGCACAGTTGGATTCTCAGCTCTCCTGCTCATTCTTTTGCAGAAATGCACAACGGTTAAGAATGGGCTGTGAATCACTACTTCGGCAGTTTCTGGTAGCATAGGACAGAGAGACACTGCTAAGAGCTTCCAAGGTGTCTACAGAAATAACACACACCTCCACCACACCACTCTCCATAAACTTCTCCCAGTCTCTTCAAAGTGCAGTTATCTGTTCATATTTTAATGCTGCAGGAGTGCAGGGCAGGCTAAGACAAGCACAAACTCAATCTTCATCTTTCTTCGTGAATAGAAAGGAACTGCAGTGAACAGACAGATATTGCAATAATCAGAAGGCAAAGAGGAGAGAGTGAGTCAAAATCCTCCTTGATTAAAGTCCATTTGATGTGGTTCTTACAGCACAGACCATCTTTTTGTTTTGTGCTTCTACGGTGTCCAGCAAAATGAATTCCTAATTGAAGAAACTGCTAAGTAGAAAGACTAATGTACTACTGTTGTATGTGTTTGTTCTAAAAGCTGATAAATTGCAGCTTAATATTTTTTTTTGATCAGAACAGATAAAATTTGCCTTAATGCTTGTTTTCCTTCAGTGGAATGACAGCAAAATCTTGATAGTATCTGTCAAAGTATTTCAAAAGTCTCATTTAACACTTGACTACTGCAATCAGCTGTGGTCTTTACCTAGTGTTATGGAACAGTGACAATTCAGGATGGTAGATTTTCTACATCAAGAGTGAAATACCAAGATTAGTTAAAATGGGATTTTTTTGCACCCTTGACTTTCGAATGCCTTCAGTAACTTTGATAGGTGACTCTCCTCTCCCTTGTAAAGGGTAGAAATGTAACAATATAAATGTTTGATCAGACAGCAGGATGGCAGTATTCTGGTTGCTTTACTTTTGCTTTCTGTCCATATTTATATACACTTGAGTTTTTCACTCCCCCCTTTCAATTATTTCAACCATTTTTCTTTAGAGAAACAAACCCACAATTTCCACTGAAGAAATTATAGTAATTCGATAGGGAATATAAAAAACAAAAAAACTATGCCATCTGTCAGCACCATATCCTCAGTCAATGAAGGTTTAAAACAGCTTGGGGAAGTTGCCAGAAATCTTTCCTTACACCTCAGTGATGTACGAGCAGGTCTAGAGAGGTTTTTCTCCCTCTCAACTCTGCCTCAGAAAGACCACACAGCTGGAATACTGTGTCCAGATTTGGGCTCCCCAATTCAAGAGAGACAGGGATCTTCTGAAGAGAGTCCTGCAGAGGCTACAAGGATGATTGCAGGTCTTGCAGACACCTGGGGCTGTTTAGTCTGGAGAAGACTGAGAGCAGATCTTATCAACATCTATAAACATCTGAGAAGTGGGTGCCAAGATGAAGGTGCCAGGCTCTTCTTGATGGTGCTCAGTGATAGGACAAGGAACAAGGGGTATAAGATGAAAGACTCTTCTTTGGTGTGAGGGTGATGGCATCCTGGAACAGGCTGCCCAGAAAGGTTGTGGAGTGTCTTTCTCTGGAGACATTCAGAACCCACCTGGATGTGTTTCTGTGTGACCTGCCCTGGATGATCTGTACAATATCCCTAGAACAATAAAAATAAAGACCATCATTGTTTATGGAAAACTACTATACAGTCAACAAATCTGATGCCTTTGAGCACCTTGGGTATTAGGAAGAATTTTTGGATATTAAGAAGAATAGAAACTCTTGCTGAAAGAACGGTCAGGCTTTGGAGCAGGCTGCACAGGGAAGGTTGGACTTGATGATCTTAGAGGTCTTTTTCCCACCTTAATAATTCTATGATTCTATGTTCTCTATCCATCACAATAATCTTTAACAGAACTGTGCCATACATACATCTTACCAACATGTCCTCTTCACACATGGATGAGAAGTAAATTTAACATAAATTTGAAGAAAATTCAGTAGTTAGTTATCTGGGGTGACAGCTGGCAGTCTGACATCTCCAGATTTTTTTCTTTGTGTCCTTGAACGCAGCTATATCTATAACAGAACCATAGAATGACTCATGGAATGGTTTAGGTTGGAACAGACCTTTTAAAGATCATGTGCTTCCAACTGCCCTGCCATGGTTAGGGACAACTTCCACTAGACCAGGTTGCTCAAGACCCCATCCAGCCTGGCCTTGAATGTCTCCAGGGAGGGGTCAATACATCTATAAATGTATAAATAAACTTCCACACATGATGCTATTCCATATTTAATTCAGTCTTTTTTGCATACTCATGCACATAAGGAAATGGGCAATGAACAGCATAGTGTTCAGAGATGACATGGGATAGAGTGGTTGCTTTTAGAGGAAAATAAGTCCATCAGGACCCAGTGATACACACAGATATAAATTACACCATTGGCCTCATCCTGCTCCCTTCTGTGCTCCACTCCAAATCACCTACATCTCTTGCTTCTATGATTCTTCCCTTAAACATCCCAAAAGAAGACCTGTGTCCTCCAGAACTGCCTTTCCTGTGCAGCACAGAATTTGTCCCACTTCTCACCAACCCCTTTAGTATGAGAGATGATCTGAAGATCATAGTTTCTTGTGGTGTGTGCCACCTGGACACTAGAGCAGATGGCTCTGCCCAGACAGCCCTCCAAGAGGACAAGATTTGGGTCCACTGTGCATCCCTGGATTCCTTATGTTGTTCATATGGATAAGCCTTAGATGAGGTGATGACCCTGTGATGGGCTTGGGAGCAGCCCAGTAGGTTGCTATTTATGTAGTATTGCCATAGTCTCTCTGAGCTCTTTGGTGGGTGTGTAGAGGAGCTTTAGCATATAACCTAACAGTCACTTTTAACACAGCAGAAATAAGGTGAGAATTCTGGAACTGTTGTTGGAATATCTGCAGTCCTCAGACCAAAGATCCTCTTTCAGCTGAAAGACATTCTTGAGATTAAAGAGAAATCATTAGCAACTCAATAAGGGGAAATTAGTAGCTCGTTAGTAAATAGCAGGAGAAACAAAATATAAAGTGTTGATCAATCAAGACTAAAATTCTTGGTCAAGACTAAAGGCAGAGATGTATCAGCAGAGGTAACAAGGCCAAAATATTGAATTCCTTTTTAAATCACTCTTTCCTACAACACCTACTGCTTGGATATAGCCTGCCAAACAGGTACATTGAAAGAGAAGATCTCAACTTTGAAGAGGAAAAAAAATAGCACCAAAACCCCTCATAAAAACCCGAGGAAAATTGCTTCAGTTATAGAATCATAGAATAGGATGCCTTGGAAGAAGCCTCCAGAGGTCTAGTCCAACCACCCTGTAGTCAGCAGGGACATCCTCCACTAGATCAGGTTGCCCAGAACCTTGTCGAGCCTCTCCTCCAATATTTCCAGGGGCCTCAATGACCTGCTTGAGCAGCATGCTGTAGTGTTCCAGCAAGCTCATGGTGCAGAACTTCTTCCTAACATCCAACCTAAATCTACTCTTGTCTAATTTCAAATCATTGCCCTCATTCTATCACTGCAAATCTTCGGAAAACATCCCTCTGCAGCCTTCTTGTAGCCCCCTTTAAGTAGTGGAAGATTACTGTTAGATTTCCATGGAGGCTTCTCTTCTCCAGGCTAAACAGCCCCAGCTCCCTCCGCCTGACCTTGTAGCACAGGTGTTTGAGACCCACGATCATCTTAATGGCCCTTATCTGGACCCTCCCCATCAGGTCCATATAGGGATATCTTAGAAATTTTACATATCCATAAGACATCCATATCCATAAACATCTTACAAATCTACATCCATAAATATCTTAGATATTTTTATATCAGCTGATTCTGATGAAGTTTTATGTAGATGACATGCCAGATGGACAGGATGCATCCAGAGAGACATGGACATGCTGGAGAATCTCATGAGCCTAAGTGCAAAGTCCTACACCTGGGTTTGGGCAAACCCTAGTATGAATATGCTCTGGAGGATGAAGAGCTGGAGAACAGCCCTGTGGAGAAGGGTTTGGGTGTGCCAGTGGATGAAAAGCTGGACATAAGCCAGCAAGGCCAATCTCATTCTGGGCTGCATCCCCAGCAGCTTGGGCAGCTGGTTGAGGGATGTGATTCTGCCATGCTGCTCTGCTCTAGTGAGACCTCACCTGTCCATCCCTGGGGTCCTCAACACAAGAGAGACATGGAGCAGCTGGAGAGTGTCCAGGGGAGGTAACCAAGATGATCAGAAGGCTGGAGCACCTCTTCTATGCGGACAGGATCAGAAAACTGGGACTGTTCAGCCTGGAGAAGAGAAGCCTCTGGGAAGACCTTAGAGGTGCATTTCAGTATCTCAAGGGGACCTACAGGAAGGCTGGAGAGGGACTGTTAAGAAGAACTTGTGGTAATAGGATGAAGGGCAATGGTTTGAAACTGGAGCAGAGTAGAATTAAATTGGACATCAGGAGAAAGTTCTTCACCATGAGAGTGGCAAAATACTGGAACAAGTTTCGCAGAGAGGTGCTTGAGGCCCCATCCCTGGAGGCATTCAAGATCAGACTCAGTGTGGCCCTGTGCAGCCTGATATGGTTGGAGGTGTCCCTGCCAACTGCAGGAGTGTTGGAATCTGTCAATCTAAACGTTGCAAGACATCCCAAGTAGTATTTAACTTTCTATTGCCATGTTCTATGCCTCACAGAAAGAGATATGAAACAAAAAGTCCAGAGGTAAAGTTGTTACTCAAAGAGGAAGGGGGAGGGGGAAAATATTTTTAAAAATTTAGTAATTCCTGAAGTCAGTGAACACTAAAATGAAGTAATTAATAGCACAGTAAAATAAAAGGAATTAAGGAACCAGAAACAAAACTTCTGCTTGGGAACTGTTAAAAAGGAATGCGTGTGTATGTGCATTTAAATTGCAAAGGGAATCTAAAAGCCAGATCAAACTAACTTCAAAGTTTAGGTAATGAGATATTAGAAGCTTTCCCACACAAAAATATTTATAGCATTGAAAATGTTTATTATGCATTTTTTAAAATAACCAATCCGTTGAGTCTTTGTTAAGTTGGAGGAAGCAGCATAGAAGAAATTTCTCACCAAGAGGGAAAGATTTACAATGAAAGGTTCACGTTGATACATTGAAATTTACAGTTGTTCTTCTCCAAGTTAAATATTTGGGGTCACTTTAGATTTTGTTATTTATTTGCCTGTCAAATCTCTCCAAGACACCACACGAAGAATTTCAGATCCAGGCTTTGAATGCAACACCTGGTGAATGTGATTAAGTGCTATGTGTGTGAAAGAAGTGGGAAGAAACCCAAGTGGAAAAGAAAAAAAAAAAAAAGGACAAGAATGGTACTTTTCAGATTTGAGAAATCTCTACTTTTATCACCATTTCCTATTCCATTCAATCACCTACTCAGAAAAATGCTTTGTGATGTCACAGCGAGGATGAATCATAGAATCCTAGACTGGTTTGAGTTGGAAGGGACCTTAAACATTATCTAGTTCTAATTCCTCTGCAGGGCGGGGCAGGGGCACCTCTCGCTAGACCAGGTTGCCCGAGGCCTCCTCTAACATGGCCTTGAACACCTCCAGGGAGGGGGCATCCACAACATCCCTGGGCAACCTGTTCCAGTGTCTCACCACCCTCACTAGAGAGAATTTCTTCCTAATCTCCAGCCGCCCACCGCATCGCTCCGCCTGGTGCCGCCTCCTGCCTGGCGTCCCAGCGGTGGCTGTGCCAAGTCGCGCCGCTGCCCCTCGGCCCTCAGGCACGGCAGCTGGAGGTTTCTTGCGGCATGCTGTGTCTGGTTCCGTGGTGGTGGGTCCCCAGGGGGTCCCTGGGCTGATGCCCCGCCTCAGCCGGTGCCTGGCAGCAGGCTGAGAACTGGTGCGGATCGGGGGAACCCAACTGTTTAATTAAAACAAAGCTTTGCAAAGGCCCACGGTGGGTGTTGGTGCGATGTGAGTTCTGCCCAGTGCTCTGAATATCCAAGTGAAGAAGTTCAATGAAGCGCAGGTGAACAGCGGGAGTAATGATGACTCTCTCTGTTCATCTGGCTAATACCTTGGGCTCGGCGATCCACACCCGTATCTTAGACTTAGACTTTTATAATAACATCAGTACATGCATTAAAACGAAGGAGGGTGCATGCAGGACATTGCATGAGGGTAACTATAAACCGCTGTCAGACTTAAGGTTCTTGAGGTCTCATCAGGACAGGATTGTGAAGCAGGTGTCATCTCGTGCGGTGTTTTCATCGGTAGACTTGTTCTTATGTTTGCAGGTAAGGGTAGGAAAGACAAAATAGAACCTGATTAAGAGAATAAACACCATGTCCCCTAAACCTGGCATGAGACTTCTTTGAAAACAAATGTCAGTGCCCACAGGTCTTGTCCTTGCGTGATGCAGCACCAGATGGTGGAACAGGAGCATCATTTTAGAGTGGGAATTTTATAATGATTATACGCTTCATGGTGCCGTCACATAACGATGACTACCATCCAATCGGTAATGCCATAAACCGGCTTTAGGTAACATGGGTGGATGTGCCACCCTCACTTAGCCCAGAAAGGGACATACCTCAGTATGTTCGATAAATAGCCAAATGCCTCGGCATCTAATTAGTGACACGTGAAGGCATGAACAACATTCCCACTGTCCCTGCCTACTATCCAGCAAAACCACAGCCAAGGGAACAGGCTAGGCAGAATCAGTGGGGAAAGAAGACCCTGTTGAGCTTGACTCTAGTCTGATGCTGTTGAAGAGATTTGAGAGGTGTATAATAGTGGGAGTCCGGGTGCACGCTCTGTGTGGCGGTGTGACCTGCCAGGATGGTGTGCCAGCTGTCTGTGAAATACCGTTACTCTGATCATTTTTTCACTTACCCGGGGAGAGCCCTCACCTGAGGGCTTCTGGTGCCAAGCGCCTGGTGCATGCCAGGTGTGACCTGCTTTGGAGACAGCGGCAAGTGGGGAGTTTGACTGGGGCAGTACACTTCTCAAAGTGTAACGTAGGTGTCCTAAGGTGAGCTCAGGGAGAACAGAAACCTCCCATGGGGCAGAAGGGCAAAAGCTCGCTCGATCTTCATTTTCAGTAAGAATACAGACCATGAAAGCAGGTCCTCATGATCCTTCTGGCTTTTTGGGCTTTAAGGAGGGAGTGTCAGAAAAGTTACCAGAGGGATAAATGGCTTGTGGCAGCCAAACATTCATAGCAACATCGCTTTTTGATCCTTCAATGTCAACTCTTCCTATCATTGTGAAGCAGAATTCACCAAGCCTTGGATTGTCCACCCACTGATAGGGAATGTGAGCTGGGTTTAGACTGTTTTAAGACAGGTTAGTTTTACCCTACTGATGACATGGTTTTGCAATAGTAATCCTGCTCAGTATGAGAGGAACCACAGGTTCAGACCCCTGAACTGCTCCAGCAGTTCCATGTCCTTTTTATGCTGGGTCACCAGAACTGGATACAGTGCTGCAGGTGAGGTCTCAACAGAGCAGAGCAGAGGGGCAGAATCCTCTCCCTGTCCTGCTGTTTTCACTGCCTTCGATGCAGCTTCTGGGCTGCCAGTGACCATTGCTGGCTCAAGGTGAGTTTTTCATCAACTGACATCCCGAAGTCCTTCTCATGGGTGTTCTTGAGCCACTCCTCACTCAGCCTATATTTGTGCTTGCTGAAGACAGACAGAACTTTAAACACAGTAAAAGGCTGTGTGGTGATAGTGGGTGATGCATCATGAGAGGTACTGTAGGCAGTATCTGACATTATCAACCCAATGCCTCCTCCTGACTGCTCCCACTATGCTTGTAAGATCATTGTAGGTTTAAGAATAAACATTGTTTTATTGGTTGTGTCTAGGATGTTTTAGTGGTATCTGGTAATTATAATTTGAGCACTTTAATTCCATCTTTTTTTCACATAGATTCACTTTAATGAGAAAAAGCTGGATATGATGTTCTGAATGTTATCATTTACTGTAGTTGTGTGTCACAACTGATTCTGTTCTGAGAAGTTTATTGAGAGCCAAATTTACAGTGTTTTTTTGTTTGGGTTTGGGGATTTTTTTTGTTTGTGTTTTTTGTTTGTTTGTTGTTTTGAGATTTGTTGTTGTTGTTTGGTTGGTTTTTTTTCGCAGCATATTGCCCCAATCCTTTAGCTTTGTTGATTTTGCTGACATACCTATTCCTGGCTCGTGCTCTATTTTTCTTCTTTCTGTAAATTTTCACTAATATTCAAAAGCTCCCACTGCATGCTGCTAAGCCCACAAAAAGTCAAGTAAATATTTTTCTGGAATATGTAACATGCCATTTTTTATCTTCTAAAGAAAAGCACAGTTTATTAAACCTTTCTGACAGTAGATGTCTTAGTGCAATGGTAACTTCCCCTTGGAATCTTCCTCATGGGAGCTGTAGTCCATCTGCGTGAGTGGCAGAAGAGAAATGTTGGCAGGTAGAAGGCAACATTCCAAATCTTTAAAAGCCATTTTTTTTCCTGAATCCCTGTTAACAGGAAAATTATTCTGAGTGGATTTCCCACCCTAACCAGAGGGAAAGAAAACCGGAATTTAAAGACTTTTATTCCCACAATTACCAGGATATATGCATCATTCCCACAATGTCTAAATACCTGAGTTTAAAATAAAGATCCATAAATGAAATGAGTAATTTTTATTTTTTATTCCTTGTACTGGAAGGAGAAACAAAAATACAGCAAGACCTCTAAATACAACACAGCTTTGTGCATTATTAATCACTTTAAACCAATCTGAGCCAACACAGGTCTACCTGAATGCATCTTACCTAATCTTAAGACACTTCCCTGTCTTTGCTAAAGACACTAATACAATTCTGTGATTCCGCAAGATGATCTTGCCACTACTGCTTCATTTTCACATTTCACTCTTCTTCTCTGCATACCTTGAAAATATAGAATAATAGAATGGTAAGGTTGGAATGGACCTCAAGGANGGATAGGTTGCACAGGAGGTTGTGGATGCCCCCCCCACAGAGATATTCAAGGCCAAGTTGGACAAGGCCCTGAGCAAACTGGTCTAGGTGTCTCTGCCAATGGCAGATTGGTTGGAAATAGATGGTCTTCGAGGTCCCTTCCAACATAAACCATTCTATGAGTCTCCTTCACGATTGACACATATCACCAAGGAAGCTTCAGTGACAATTTCTGAGACAGGAATTTCCTTCAGTCTTCATTGAGAACTGAAGCAGGAAATTCATTCAGTCTTCATTGAGAACTGAAGCTTGTAGTGCTACTCAAGCCATGGTGATGAACCACAATTTTGCTATTGCCTCATTCTGAAAGTTAATAAGGTCAGTTGATACCCAACACCAAAGTGAATGCAGTTACCATCTGTGTTCAGAAGCACTCAGGACAGAATCTGCATAATAAGAGACACATTTTCTGCAGATTTTCCTCCAGAGTTTTGTAGAAACATTCTCATAATGAGTATTAAATTAATTTCATTATTATATTCTGATATATCAGGAAGGACAAGCATTTAACATTTCTGAAAGTCATCAGTAATTAATCATATCTCAGGTGACAAGGACAAACAGTCTTTTGGTTCCACTGAAACTACCAAGCAATAAACTGGCTGCAATGATCTCATGAGCTTACCATGGACTAAGTTATGGCCAGGTGACTACACTGCTCTTACCAACAGCTGGGGCATTAGAACAAGATCACTTGCTTTTACATCTAAACTTTTAACATGCAGATGAGATTGTACCTAATAGTTCCTTGAAGAGTTTATAGAATTGGAGTTTCTACTAGGAAACTTATAGAGGCTTTTTTTTTTTTTCTTTTTTTTAATTAACCATGATTAATGAATAAGCAAGAAAAAAAAATCTACATTCAGTACCCAAATAATAACAGTAGCAAAGGTTTTAATCATGTAGTTTAGTGCTTTCTTTATTCAAATGCAGCTAAAAGCTGCATTTGACGCTCAGAGAGCGCCTCTGAGTCTTTGGATTAATCTTTGGATTACTGTAGCAGTTATTATGTGCATTTTTCTTTTGCATTATTCTTTAGGGATAATAGCTTTAAAAGAAAAAAATGACTGTGGCTGAGATGGATACTCAATGGCAGGTGAATTTCGTGACTATGCAACAGTTTTCCAGGCACAGCAAAGGTATCACAGAATCACAGAGTCAATGCTAGGGATGGGAGGGGACCTCAAAATTACTGATTATAAGCTTATTGATTTATTTTTCTCAGTCACCATTGGTAGACTTCAAGCAACATTAAAAAATCTGAATTTCAACACATATTTCTCTCTGCTTGTTTGGTGCTATCAAAAGTGGTTCACAATCAGTTATAGAAAATCCTACATGTGACACAAGACTGCATGTGAGGGATGTGAAAATGAATGTTTAGGATGTTAAAATGAACATTTAACTGTGAATGTTGCATGTATTTCCTTTCAGTTCTCACAGTGTTAGCAGAGGTGACAGTCATCTGTAGGGATGACATTTAACATGTGAAAAGAAAGCAGAAACAGGGTTTCCAGTTGTCACACAGGGACTGCCAGGAGGCTGCACTTAAGCTAAATCAGGAAAAAAAATACCCCACCCTTAGGGAAAAGCCATAGAGGAAAAAAACCTGAGAGGAGTCTTTGTCAGTGGTAAACATGTGAAAAGGCCTGTAATTTGTCAATGGCAAATAATAACAATGTGGTACCAAGACTTCATGAAGGTCACTTTGATATAGACTAACTTAAAGTATGTTTCAAGAGCATCCTGCTTTGAGCTAGACTGGAATCAATTCTGTTCAGTGCTGTCACTTCCCAGCGCTGTCTCTGCTCACTGAAGCACTTTCTGAAGTTCAGGGCAGGTTTGCACAGCCAGGGGCTGCTTCTAGCAGGGAGTACACTGATGGGGAGAGTTCCTGCCAAGGCATGGGCTGCAGAAAGGCTCTGGCTGAGACTTGCACCTCTGCAGATGAGAGAACTGCCACAGTTTGTGCTGCACCTTGGGAGTCAGGAAGGCAGAGGTGGCACCTGTGGAGTGGAGCAGACAGAGCAGGTGACCCTCCACTGCCTAACAAAGGATTGCATCCCATGGATGGCATCTTCAGGAAAAAGGTGAAGAAACATGAGATTCAGGCCTCTTCTTCAGTGACCACTGGCTAAGGAGGACTCTGTCCCTTCTGCATTTGATCCTGATCCATGTGTTCCTCAGTCCAGTCCCAGAATTCAGCTGCTGAGTCTGTTCCCATTTGCTGCTGAGTCCAGGCTGGGACTTGCCCAGTGCCTGTCCTCCACATTAGTGGTGTCGATGGTGCTGTCATTACTGTCAAGGATTGAGTTGGCTCTTGATTGTGTCTCTTTGTCTCTGTTTCATGGGATTGTTCTTCTTTCCATCCCAGCTGGTTTAGTCTCTTTCCCACCCCATCAGTCTCTGTCTTACTGTTTCTTTTCTCTTTGGGACTGCAGAGGAGTTTACGGAGAGCCCCTGGCACTTGGCTATTGACCAGCCCAGTTCTGCCCCTTGACAATGAGAAACATGGACAGAAGTAACAGGTAACAGCATTGAAGTTAGTGTTGGGCCTAAGTTCATCATGTCACTTCTAACCAAAGTTTTAAAAGGAATGGTCCAAAAGCAGTTTTTGCAATCAGGAAGGATGCTGTAAAGCAGTTAAATGCAAGAACAATAGCACTTCCTCAGCACTTACAGTTTGCTTTTCTTTCCTGTGATCACTGCACTGTACCTCTCCCTCTGGCTTTCCATAGCAAAATGATTTCAGAGCTCCTCTGAGAGTACTGTTCCAGCAGGATGCTATCTTCAGGACTTATTATGACCCTTTAGTGAGGTTTCTGGTTTTGTTTAATCTATAACATATAAAAATTGCCACTGGGCTGAATTCAGGGCTCAATAAAAAGGTTTCCTGAGTTTTGGGTTGGGTATTTTTGTTTGTTAAGGTGTTTTGGTTTTGTTTTTTGTTTTTTCCTGCAGTGAGACATCAGTAAAAGGAAATTCTAATAAAAATTGATTTTTATTCTTAAAAGGCTTAAGATTCCATGACACACAAATGCTATAAACACCTTCTGTGAATGTTTTTATTTTTCTTCAGCATCATGCAAATGGTTTCACTGAACAGAATGAGTGATTGATTAATTAAAGGTAAAATTGTATCACAGCAGAACCTAATATCTAGGAAACTTTTCCTACTACATTTACATTAGCTTTCTATTACCATCAGAACTTTTCAAATACAGTTTAATGCTCAGATATATTTTTCCACAGCATGAAGAATGTATAATAAGGTTTTAAAGGTTTGGAGCTGTTGTCAATGTTGCATATTATGGGTGTTAAAAGCAAATTAAACCAGAAACAACAACTTTTTTTTTTTTTCCTCTACCCCAAAGGAGCAGAAAAGAACTACATTTAAAATAAAAACCTAAGGGGCATGGAATGTAGCTGAGATATGTCAACTAACTATTATGCACTTTTAAAATTTTTATCAGAATAGTTTCCTAATTGAGACACAGAGATATTAACATATCAGCCCTTCTTTTTGTGTTGATCTGAGATGATTCCAGAGCGTGTATGATTCACTGATACCCACCATATAATTTCCTGCAAAATTCCCAGTGACATTATAATAATAACATGGCAAGACAAGGGAATTGCTGTTTTAAAAAAAATGCTCTTAGATGTGTCTCTTCATAACCTAGACTATTCAGGTGCTGATACATGAAATTATTGTTGTTTGGTTCTTAAACACACAGTTGACATCCTAGTTTCTCCTACTAATACTGATGATTCATGTGACTTGTTCTGACTTTCAGCTGCTTCCTAGAATTCTACATTAATCTTTGTGTTTCTGCCAAATTTCCATCTGCCCAGTAGTAACTTCTCTTCTTGACTTGCATGGACATTTGTTTAAGAGTTTACAGTTTCTCAGGAATTATATGACCAATTATTGCTAAAAAGGCTGTCATTGAGAATTTAATTGGCCAACAACAGCACAGAAAATGTAGCTTAGGCCAACATAGATAAAATCCAATGAAACTGGACTTGCTCTTCATTATTAGCAAAGTTTTATTTTAAGGTAATTTTTTGACTTGGACTTCTTTAGTGACACTGATATCACAGCAGCTTTTGCTCCTACCTCACAGAATCACAGAATGAAAGGGGTTGGAAGGGACCTCTGAAGATCATCTAGTCCACCCCCCTGCTTGAGCAGGTTCATATGAATTAGGTTGCTTAGAATTGTGTCCAAGGGGGTTTGGATTCTCTCCAGAGAATGAAACTCCACAGCCTCTCTGGGCAGCCTGCTCCAGCACCCTCACAGCAATTTCCCACCCCCTCTCCTGTTCAGATGGAACCTCTTAGGTTCCAGTTTGTGCCCATTGCCCCTTGTCCTGTCACTGGCACCAGTGAAAAGACCTCAGCCCCATCTCCTCTTGATTCTTGCCCTTTAGCTCTTGCTGAGCATTGAGAAATTTCCCTCTTAGGCTGCTCTTGAGACTCAACAGCTCCTTTACAGGTGTCTTCCAACTCACACCATTATATGATTCTATGTTGAAAGCCAAATTTGTAACTCAGGCCAGAGCTGAGACCAGGATTTTGTTAATAACTGTCAGCTCAAGTTGAAAGTGCCGTGAAATCATATAAGTACTAAAGAAAAAACAAAACAAAACAAAACAAAAAAGGAATCCAAACACTATGGGGTTACTAATCTGGATATAAAAGAGAAGCATGCAAGTGTATTCTCCAAGACAAATTTCAAAATGACATCAGCTCACTTGTATGCCCTGCTCAGGCTCTTCAAGAAGTCCCAGATCTATTTCTGAGTGCTGTGTAGTGGAAAGAAATTAAATAAGTAATTTTGTTATGTCACAGGGAATAAAAACCAAGTAAGTCTGCATCTCACTACATTTTCTCCAAGATCTTCAGACTTGATAATGGTGAGCTAATGGTCTCACCTCCGATTTCTTTCATCAAACTGTTACACTTTTGTTATGTCCTTGGTCCCAAGGCCTTGGTATTCATGTCTTTTAAACTTAAACTTACTCCTTGACTTTATGTCTTAATTCAGTAAAAGGAATTTACAGATCTGCTTAAGATATTGATTAAATAATTGAATGTGCTGGTTTAAGGCTAATTGGAATATTTTAATGGACAAAATTAGATTACAGGCTGAGAAAAGGAAACAATGGTGATGTCTACTTCACTCATAGGCTTGCTGAGATGGATAAGAATAAGTACTCAAAACCTAGATAACACAGTCTCTGGGGCACAGTGTCTTGGACTGTCTAGCAGCTTCTGGCTTTTCTTCTCTCTGACGAGTAATCTCACTAACCACTTTCCTTCTAACCCCCCTGGCCATATAAGCCAAACCTTGGGGTAAGGTATAGGGGTGGGGAGAAGGTGGAAGGGTGGTTGGGAGCCCCTCTTGGGGTCTCTGATTTCTGGGAGGGGTGTTGTGCTTCTGTATTACCTTTAACTTGTATATTTCTGTAAATGCTCCTGTATATAGTGTATGTATCTGCTTGTATATTGTGCTAAGCTGTAAATAGAGCTTCATTCCTTAATTTCCAGCTGACTGAGTCTAGTCTGGGTGATTTTACAAAGTGTGGGGGTACGGGGAACTCCCAAACCATCACACTGAAGTTACAGCTTTGAGCTTGAGGAAGGCAGATACAGACAGCAGATAAGGAAGAAATTCTTTTCAATGAGGGTGGTGAAACACTGGAACAGGTTGCCCAGGGACATCATGGATGCTCCCTCCCTGGAGGTGTTCAAGGCCAGATTGCACAAGGCCTTGGGGCACCTGGTCTAGTGGAATGAGTCTGGGCCCATGACATTGGGCTGGAACTATATGATCTTTGAGGTCCCTTCCAACTCAAATCATCCTATGAATCTATGATTCCATGATTTATTATGTACTAAAATAAAATAACTATGAACTTAAACAAGAGCGTTTAAAAATACTTGAGCATTTACAGGATCATGTAGGAGCAGATGTCTGCCTTGAAATTTGTCCTAGATTTGTAGCTCAGCCTCAAATCTGGTAGGTATACTACCAGATAGACTACAGTACCAGCTTGATTTTTATTCATCCTTTGTGTTCAAGTTTTATCCCTTTGGAAGAAATCGTTCAGTCTTCCTTAAAGAGGTGATAGTTTCTGACTTCCTAGCCTGCCGCTACCTTGTTTCACAAATAATGACCCTGAGGATTAGGCCCATAGATATCTTGGTTTCTGGAAACTCAACAAACAGTTGTTGGAGTCTTTCAGACTCTCAATCTATGCCTTGGGATGCTTCAAATAGGAAAGAGTGGTTGTAGGTTCTGTGAAGCAGGGCTTGCTGCTGCAAGCAGGAACTTTACATCATATGTGATCAGAGGACAGTATCTGCTGTCTAGCTTTCTATGAGGCATCTGAGAAACACTTTATGAATAAGAGAACAATAGTTATTATTTCCCAAACGTGATTAAAAACAGTGCTTTGCCAAAAACTGAGAAGCAACAGAACCTAAGTCCTTCTTGACAAATGCTGCTGCCCTTCCTGCACACACATATTTACCATAACTCCCATTCTTTGTGGGATATTTAATTAAATTCCTGGTTATGTGCAGTATAAATAACAAAAATTATTTCCAGACGGAAGAAAGGACTTGGTAATTCACTATGAGGGAAAGGAAAATCGAGATCTTTATTTCCCTCTGATTTTTTTTTCTTTAATCTTTCAGTCTTCTTTTAAAGGGGTTGAATTTAGCACATTCCCCCTCCTTACATAAGACAGAGAAAAAAAATACACACAGTAAAATGTTAGTCACAAATACTATGCTTTCTTCAAGGTGCAAAAAAATGGCCTCACTTCTGCTGAGAGTCAATGTGCCTGTTATGGATAGGAACAATCACTGAAGCTGTCCTCCAACAAAATTTCACTTGTACTCTTCAGAAAGTTTCCAACAATGACAACAACAGCAAAGGAAATAAAACCAAACTGTCTCCTGACTGTAAAATAGAATGAAGTATTCTCCAGAGTCGCATGATCCCATTTCATGGGATAATAACAGGATAATGCCATCTAGGTTTGATTGCTTCTGTATGCCCAGAGAAAATCTTTTGTTTACACTTTGACCTAGAAAAAGAAGTATGCAACGAGTTCATGTTACTCTTGTAAAAGATTAAATGGAATATTCCATGTTCCCCCTCACAAAGCAGCTAGGGCATTATAGCAACACAACTGAGACCAATGCCTTTAGCATTTTTGCTATCTACACAACAAAATGTTGGACTGGAATCCAGCAGTCTTTCAGAGAATCCCAGAATCCCAGTATGGCATGGGTTGGAAGGCACCCCTAGATATCATCCAGTCCAACTCTCCTGCTAAAGCACCCACAGCAAGTTGCCCAAGGATCACAACGTCCAGTCAGGTTAGGAATCTCTACAGAGAAGAAGACTCCAGAACCTCTCTGCACAGCCTGCTCCAGGACTCCAGCACCCTCACACCAAAGAAGTTTCTCTGCATGTTCAAATAGAAGTGCTCGAGTTTCAGTCTGTGTCTGTTGTCCCTTGTCCTGTCACTGGGCCCCACTGACAAGAGTCCTCTTGCTTCCCACCCTTTAGCTCTTGCTGAGCACTGATCAGATCCCCTCTCAGGCTGCTCTTCTCCAGGCTAAACAGCCCCAGGGCTCTCGGTCTTCATAGCATTGTTGTTCAAGTGCCATAATCATCCTTGTAGCTCTCCTTTGGAATGTCTCCAACAGATCTCTGTCTCTCTTGAACTGGGGAGACCAAAACTGGGCATAGTGTTCCAGTCTCTCCAGGGTAGAGGGGCAGGAGAACCTCTGTAGACCTGCTGGACACAGTTTTCTTGATTTCCCCAGGATGCCATTGGCCCTACTAACCACAAGGGCACATTCCTGTCACTGGCTAACTTGCTGCCCACTAGGACTCCAAGGTGTTTCTCCATGGAGCTGCTTTCCATCAGGTGTTGCTCCTCCCCAGATGCAGGCCTCTGCACTGGTCCTTATTGAATTCTATGATGCTTTAAGGTACACTATCACAACATTTCCATCTTATTCAAGTTGAGGAGTTTGGTCCTTTTTGAACAGGGCACAACACTTCCACACACTTTAGATTAAAAATGCATCCAATCTGTGGTCACTGTAAATTCCTGATGAAGTAAAGAGATTCTTCTCATAAAGGAACTCTTCTAGCGAGTAAATGTTCTTTGTTTGTTGGATTTTTTATCATTATGGAGAGTTTAATTTTATTTTTCTTCTCTGGCTTGGCTAATTTCACACTCCAGTAGAGTGATTTAGACTTTGACCCACTTTACCATTTTATCTTTCTTTTCTTAGCAATGTCAATGATATGCAAATCAGTTGTAATTAATGGGTGATATCCTAAAGGCCATCCATGGATGCAAGGCTTCAAAGATGCTGGCAGTTACATTTATCTAGACTATTGTATCTCCCTTCCCCCCCCTTTTTTTTTCTGTTAAATAAGCATCAGGATAAATGGGCTTGCTTTTTTTTGGTCATTTATATTTATCTGCTTTTCACAGATTTGCATTTTCTAGTTTCTGGAGGAAGTTAATAGCTTCATATAAGAAGTAAGGGCATACACTGGCAACTTAGAGCCAAAGCAATCTAATTACCTAGCCAAGATCGCTCCTGTGCTACTCTACCATGTCTAGGTAGTATTAAGACTATATTAAAAGACATAACTTCACACACTTGAAATTGTCACTTTCCAACATTCAACCTTCTACCCAACACCTCCATGATGACTAGACCATGTCCCAGATTGCCACATCTACTCACTTCTTGAACACTTCCAGGGATGGTGACACCACTACTTCCCAGGACAACCTATTCCAATGCCTGACCATATAGTGTTAAGAAGATGATGTATGGAGCTGCTGGAGGAGGGTCCAGAGGAGGTCTACAAGGATGATCAGAGGGCTGGAGAAACTCCCTATGGGGACAGGCTGAGAGCTGGGGCTGTTCAGCCTGCAGAAAAGGTGTTTCTGGCAGGACATTATAATGTCCTTGTAGTACCTCAAGGGGGCTACAAGAAAGCTGGGAAGAGACTCTTTATTAAGGCTTGCAGTTATAGATGAGGGACGATGGCTTTGAGCTTGAAAGAGAGGAGATTTAGACTGGAGATTAGGAAGAAATTCTTTACAATGGAGGTAGTGAGACACTGGAACAGGCTGCAAAGTCCTGAATGCTTTGTTATCACTACTACTATTTGTCATGTTTTCAAGGAGAGCTCATTCCACTGATCTCCTCAGGAAATCTGCATTTTGTCACCAATAATCCTCACATCCTCTTTTACTAAGAGGTTGTCCAGTGACCTTTTTTGAATACACTTGTTGTCCTTAAGTGTAATTTCTATGAGAATGGAAATGGACCTTGAATGAGGCTGGCCCAGTTCTGCAGATCTTTTGTTACAAAGCTAACTACTCTTTTAAGAAGAGCTGCAATTAGGAGCACTTAAGAGCTTCCATGATTAGGGATGCTGTTCGAAACTTCAGTGTAAGCTTATTATGTTGCTGCATATCATTATATTTATAGCCCTAAAGAGAAAGCATTGTATGGCAGTTGTTGAACAATTGGCTAATCCATCTTTATTCAACACACTAAGAGGAATAATCGGTTTTACAGCTGGGGTCGTCAGGATGAAGAAGTAACACATGATTCCATCCACTGAATCTGGATGAGCAGCAAAAGGAATTCTTAACAGTTGGAGAGAGCTGAATATGGGAGTAATCAGCCCTGGTGCTGTACCAGCATGGCTTTTCTGAGAAAGAAATTGTTTGGATTGAATCACAGAATCACAGAATTGTTTAAGCTGAAAAGGCCCTTATGATCATCATTAACCTAACACTACCAAGTCTGTAGCTAAACCATGTCCCTCAGCACTATGTCTACAGGTCTTTTAAATATATCACTAGGGATGCTGATTTAACCACTTTCCTGAGCAGCCTCTTCCAGGGCTTGACAACCCTTTCCATGAAGAAATTTTTTCCTAATGTCAAACCTAAGCCCTGGCACAGCTTGAGGCTGTTTCCTCTTGTCCTCTTACTTGTTGCTTGGAAGAAGACACCAACACCCAATCTGCTATTCAGGTACTGATAGAGAGCATCAAGGTCTTCCCTCAGCCTCCTCTTCTCCAAACTAAACAACCCCACTTCCCTCAGCCCCTCTTCATAGGACTTGTTCTCTAGAGCTTCATTGCTGTTATTTAAACATGCTCCATCAGCTCAGTGTTCTTGTAGTGAGGATCCCAAACCTTAAATCAGTTATTTGAGATGTGACCTCAGCAGTTAGTACAGTGAGATAATCACCTTGCTGGACCTGCTGGCCACACTACTGCTGATCCAAGCCAGGATGTTGTTAGTCTTTTTGGTCAACTGGCCACAAAATGGCTCATCTTTGCTGAGGAAGGGGTAATTAACTACTGCGAGACAATATTTTAAAAATATTAATATATAGTTTATTAATATTAACTATTCGGAACTCACACCACCCCGACCACCATTTAATATAATGACAGGCTCTTTGCAATGTTATGGAAACTATATACAGGTTATAACAGGATCCGGAAATAACTATTAAATATATACATTAACCAAACTCGANCCGCGGTTGCTCTCCCCAAAACAGAAGGACGGAGAGCAGAAAAACATGCCTGGGTAAGCCAGGACATGTACAAGCCTAATTTGGCCTGTTTAGGCCTACCACGACAATCTTCAGGCAGACCAAAATCTCTAGGTCCTTTTTCACCAGATAGTTTTTAAGCTACTCTTCCTCAAGAACTTCCTCCTAATGTCCAACCTAAATCACCCCTGCTTCAGTTTCAAATCACTGCCCCTCATCCTATCGCTATGAACCTTGCTAAACACTCACTCCTCAGCCTTCCTGTAGGTTCCTTTCAGATGTTAAAACGCAGCTCTAAGGTCTCTCCAGAGTCTTCTCTTCTCCAGGCTGAACAGCCCGAATTCTTTCAACCTGTCTTCATAGCCTCCTCTGAACCTGCTCCAACAGCTCCGTGTCTCTCCATTGTTGGGGGTCTTGTAGCTGGGCACATGACTGCAGATAAGGCCTCACCAGAGCAGAGTGGCAGAATCACTTCTTTCATCTGCTGACCATCTTCTTTTGACACAGCCCAGGCTTCCATTTGCCTTTTGGGCTGCAAGTACCCATTGCTGGCTCAAATCTTTCCTGACTACAGATCAAGTTCTAACACAAAAGTAATCACCTTAGTCTGAATCTTCATTTGGCACCGGACATCTTAGGCTCTCTTTTCCCGTTCTCCATTTCACAGTCTCCATTTTTCAGGTACTACTGAAGGATCTACTTTTTTTTTTTTTTTTTTTTTACCTTGTAGTAATGTATTTTTCATAAAGGTGTTGCACTTTTTGTCTGAGTGTTTATTGCTTCTTCATCAGCTTCAGCACCAGCTGAAAAGCTTTGAAAAGTATTAAGTTGATATGATCATCACTAAGCATTTTTTGTGATCTACTTTAGGATCCTTCATTTAAGTAAAGAGGTTTTTGGTTTTTTGGTTTTGTTTTGTTTTTTTTTTTTAATAATTACTATTTTAAAGCAAGGGAAGGCCGAAATAGGACTTGGGGGTGATTGATTGATATTTGTCTCTATAGGTGCTGACACTAAAGAACAAAATGCTGACACAGACAATAATAACATACTCTCTAGTTTGATATTTGATTGAACTCAGCTGCTGAGCACCCATTTTGGAGAGAAAGCATATCCATTTCAGTATGGTTTGAGGGAAGGAGACCTGATCATTTTCTCTTCAGATGATCATTTTTTACAAGCTTACATAAGCATGAGATAAATTACTGCAAGAAACTCTTTTTTTTTTTTTTAATGTTAAAAAGTAACTAAATAAAATCAAAGCCCCTGATTGTCTTAAGCAAGGTCTGACATCTGAATACTTCTCTTTTAAGACTACTAGGATGACCACAGCTCTTCTGTAAAATGTTTTGTGTGCTTCCCATCAAGCAATACTGCCAGCTCTACGGGTAGACTAGGTCCCTTGCATGCAGCTCTGTAACTGCACATTCCTAGGTAACACTGAAGATAAAGATCTTCAAAACACATCCTGCAGATGCTCAAACTACTTTTTGTATGTCTGGTTTATAAATCGTAACTTGGGAATTCTGCCCATAGATATGAAAATATGAATATATGAAACCTTCCCAGACTCTTTACACTTCTTCAGTGCATTCTCATAATTCAGAGGGTCGATTTGACACAAACCTAAAATCTTATGCCTTATGATGATGCCCTTGTCATCAACCTGACTGCAGATTGAGGGAGATTCATCTTTTCCTCTGCCCTAGTGCAGCCACATCTGGAGTATTATGCCCAGTTCTGGGCTCCCCAATTCAAAAGGGACAGGGAGAGACTCCAATGCAGTGTTAATGAAGATGCTGAGGGGCATCTCTGGAGGAAAGGCTGAGAGCCCTGGGGCTGTTTAGCCTGGAGAAGAGCAGCCTGAGAGGGGATCTGATTAATGCTCAGCAAGAGCTAAAGGGTGGGAAGAAAGAGGACTCTTGTCAGTGATGCCCAGTGACAGGACAAGGGACAACAGACACAGACTGAAACTTGAGCACTTCTATCTGAAGATGAGAAGAAACTTCTTTGGTGTGAGGGTTCTGGAGCCCTGAAGCAGGCTGTGCAGAGAGGTTGTGGAGTCTCCTTCTCAAGAGAGATTCCAAACATGCCTGGACATTGTGATACTAGGCAGCCTGCTGTGGGTCACCTTTTTGTAGCAGGAATAATGGACTTGATCTTCAGAGGTTCCTGCCAACCCTCACTATGCCGTGATTCTCTAATCTCTATGAAGCAATAAAATCATGTATGAAGTTGAATGCAGATCGTTTATTAGCATTTGTAAATTAATTTTGATTGCATCTTTAATCTAGTAAATATTTTCTTAATTTTAAAAGTGATTATTTTTTCCTCTTTCTTGATTCTTATTCCAAAAAGAAGACATTACTCAGATGAGGAAAGAGTGATAGAATTGGGTAATACAAAAAAAAAAAATGTTATTCTACTTGATATTACTGTCTCATCATTTATACTCATATTATTCATTTTTCAATCCATAATATCAGCTGCTGCACTGAAGAATTGTATCCAAAGGCATCACCAAGCTATGGGACAGATTCTTTGGTGCTCAGAATTAATGGTTTGCAGTTAGTTGAGGATGATACCAAAGCACATTGAATAGATATTTCCAGTGAATCTTATTTCTAAACCTAATTTTTTCTAATATATGACCTAAAGGTGGGTCAAACATTTAATTTTAAGCTAAATTGTGTCTAACTTCCAGATAATAACCATGAGTGAGGAGTTGGGAGAGGAATACAGATCATGTAATATAAGCGGAAAATGCTCTTAGAGCTCATTGTTGTTTTGTTGGGTTTGTACTTTGCACAGAGCCCTTCAAAATTAAATGCTGCTGCTGTGTAAGGAAAAAAGATGGATCCAAATTCAAGAATGTTTATCAGCAATGTACTGTTGAAAACCTGGGCATAACATTCTCTCTTGATTTTGCAATTATGCATTGTTACAAAATTTTATTAAAAAAACAAAACAAAACAGAACAAAACAACAACTGAAAATCCAGCATGCACCAATAAAACTGATGGCAAGAGATAATTAATTCAGGGAAGCACATATTGAAACTCATTAAAAGGCAACAGATTGATGACATCTGTTAAAGCGTTAAATATATATCCCCCAAGCAATACTGTTGGTCTTTGATCCTTTTCTTTCCAGCCAAATGCAACATATTTTTTTAGAGACCTTTATTTTTTTTCCCATTCAGATTAGTTGGAAATAGGCAAAAATGTTCTGTTGCATTCTAAATTCCCTGATCCACCCTTAATATCCTAATGTATTCATAATCGGGATATACTTGTCTTCCTCATCAACGTGAGGAAGATGAAGTAATAACATAATATGTTGAAAGTATAAATAATTACTCTTGTTCAGCTTCAGAAGAGTAATTTAAAGTCACAAATTAATCTGCTTGCAACTCAGATTGTCCAAGGGTCTAAAGTGAAAACAATGTAGAATTGTATATGACAGTACCACCTGTGGAGTATGACCCTTTGTCATGGATATCTAAGCATGACCTGTAAATATAGTCCTTACAGGTCTCTCTCTGAAACAGAAAACTTCATGTTTTCCCACTTCAAATCATAGAAACATAGAACTGTTGAGGTTAGGGGAGACCTTTGAGATCATCCAGTCCAACCCCTCCCCTGGAGCTCACAATCCATCCACTGCTGCTAAGCCACTACCACTATACTCTTTCCAAAGGCCTGTTGTCACAGGATAAGGGCAACAGTTTAAAATTAGAGAAGAACAGATTTAGATTGGATGTTAGGAACAAGTTCTGTACCAGGAAGCGGATGGAACACTGGAAGAGGTTGCCCAGGGACGTAGTTGAGGCCCCAACCCTGGAGATATTCAAGGTCAGGCACAACAAGGCTCTGCTCTAGTGGAGGCTGTCCCTGCTCAGTGCAAGAAGGTTGGACTAGTTGACCTTTGGAGGTGCCTTCCAACTCAAATCATTCTATGATTCTCAATTTATTTAGACCAGGTGTAGATAAGCAATTAGTTAAGTCAAACTGAACAGAACTGACAACTAAAATTCTGCCTTCTGTATTCTTCTCTCCAGTGCAATATACAAGAAAACAATAAATAAATGTTCTTTTTAACATAGTGGCTACACCACATTTTGAGAGAGTTCTAGAGTACACAATCATTTTTCTTAAGACTTGTGAGTAAATAAGGTAGTCAGGGAAACCTTGAGATCATCAAGCAGGCCTGCTTGACTTGTTACTGTCCATTGCTCTCCTCCACCTCACTCCAATCTCCTTTCAGGCAGGTATAGAGGGCAATGAGGTCTCCCATCAGCCTTCTCTTCTGAAGGCTAAAGATCCCCAGTTCCCTCAGTTTGCTCCTCATAGCAGTTGTGTACAAGTTCCTTCATCAGTTTACTTGCTCTTCTTTGGATATGCTCCAGCACCTCAATGTCCTTCTTGTAGAGAGGAGGTCAAAAATCCTTTAAGGATGTGCTTACACTGCCTTCCACAACATAATTATAGAAAAACTGATGATGTACGGGCTAGATAAGCAGACAGTGAGGTGCACTGAAATGTGGCAGAGCTGCCAGTATCAAAGAGTTCTCATGAGTAATGAGAGGTTCACTAGGAGGCCAGTTCCTCGTGGTATACTCCTGGGGTAAAACTGTTTGACATTTTAATTAATAATCTTGATGATGGGGATGATTCAGCCAGTTTGTAGATCATCAAAAATGAGGAGAAACAAGTTACACAATAGAGATGTGCAGCTGTTTAGAGAAACCTGGATAGACTGGAAGAATGGGACAACATGAACCTCACAAAATTCAGCAGAGGGAAATGCAAATCTTTACACCTGTAGAGCAATGACTACAGCCACTGCTACAGACTACTGCACACATGGATCTAAAAGAGGTGTGCAGAGGAAGAGGACCTGAAGGTCCTTATGGGCAAACTAGACAAGAGGTGAACAGCAGTTTGAGGAAGTGATCATCTCCTTCTACTAAACATTATTGACACCTACAAAATGCTGGACTCACCAGTACATGAGAGATATGGACTTAGCGGAGGGAATTCAGCGAAGAGATGACTAAAGGACTGTGAGCAGTGGCCAAGTGAGATGGGACTGTTCTGCTCAAAAGAGAGAAGGTTCATGGAAATCTTATCAATCTGTATGAACACTTGATGGGGAGAGTGGTGGTAGTCACACTTGTCATTGGTTGCCAATAACAAGAAAAGAGGCAATGAGTGAAAACTAAAACTCAGGAAATTCCATCTGAATATAAGATACCCCTTTTCCAACTGTGAGGGTAGTCAAACATCAGAGCAGTGGTTGATTATCTCCAATCTGTGGAGATATTAACAACATGACTGGTCACAGTCTGGGTGACCAGCTCTAGGTGACCTTGTCTGAGCAGTAGGATTGGTCTAGATGTGCCCTTCAAACCTCTATTATTCTACAAATCTGTAATTCTCCTTTATGTGCCCAGAAATTACTATAATGGAGCACTCTTATAGTTACAAAAGCTATAACTCAGAATAAAGCACTTGTAAAATCCTTCTTCTACTCTGGGGAAAGGATAGTCCCAGTCCATGATCACAGGGATTAGCTTTTGGGAGCTTTAGTGCAAACCACTGTAACTTCCATGGAAAGAACAGAGTTCATGACCTGAATACCTTTAATAGAGAATTCCCTGTATGATTTGTTGTGTCTTAACTAATTTTGCTGTCTTGGCAAATTGTTTGATGCAATATTAAAATTTGGAAGTTAGATTAATAATAATAATAATAATAAAAAAATAATATGTCAATTATTCACTAAGACTTTTGAGAGTGTAAGAGGAGTAAAGAATGGTGTTATGTGTTGTTAAATAGTACGGAATAGTCTGTCTTCTGTGGCCAGATTGTAATGTATTCAAAATGTAAAAAGAGATATCCAAGTTCAGTCAAAGCAAACACTTTTTTTGTCAGGAAGGATATGATAAAGTGAAATACATTTTAAGTAAATGTCAAGGATTATGGCTAGCCACTCTGTGAGTGCCAAAGGCTCTCCGCGGAGCCCTCTGCCTTCCCAAAAGGAAGAGAAAGAGAAGAAGAAAGACTGATATGGTAGGAAAGAAACTAAAACAGCTGGGATGGAAAGAAAAACAATCCCATGAAACAGAGACAAAGAGACACAAAGCAATATGGAACCTAATCCCTGATGGAATGACAGTACCATTAGCACCACTGATTCTGGGGGCAGACGCTGGAGATATCCCAGACTGGACTCAGCACCAGATGGCAACCAGATTTAGGAGCTGGACTCTGGAGCTGGATTCAAGAACACATAGATCAGGATCAAAGGCAGAGTGGACAGAGTCCTCCTGGGACACCAGCTGTTGAAGAAGAGACTTGACCCTAGTGATCCTTCACCTTTCTCCTGGAGATGCCATCTATGGGACGAATTCCTTGTTGGGCAGTTGCACCTCTTTTTTAATGCATCACAGGATGTGGCACAAGGTTTAGCAGTTTCCTTGGTCTGTAGAGGAGCAAGTCTTTCATTGTTTTTAAACTCTGTTCGGTGTTAGGACAATGCATATAGTTAATTTAACATTAGGGATATCTTTATAGGTCAGCTGTGATTTCTACCTTTTTAACTGGGAAAGAGCAATCAGGATTCCACAACAACTGCTACGCAACAAGGTTATATACCTTGTAGGGGTGTTTTTAATGAGCTCTTTGTATTCCTATTATCAAAACCTAGATGGGGGAATTTCTATGTAGAAAACAAATAATAGCTGGTAGTTAAATCCAAACAAAGTATAATTAACAAATTAAGTATGTATAAAATTTACACGTAAATTAATACATTTCAATATAGACATTTAAACAGCTAATGGACATATATGTGCCTGCAAAAGAGAAAAGAAGGCTCTGGAGAGACCTTAGAGCAGTCTTCCAGTACCTGAAGTTGGCCTACAAGAAAATTGGAAGGGACTTATTTGCAAGAGCTTATAATGATAGCACAAGGGGCAATGTATTTGAGCTTCAGCTTTAAATTGGAAATTAGAAAGAAATTCTTTATATTGAGGCCAGTGAGACACTGGAACAGGTTGCCCAGGAAGGTTGTGGATGCTCCCTCCCTGGAAGTGTTCAAGGCCAGATTGGATGAGGCCAAGGAAGGAAGGAAAATATGATGAAGTCATGTCTCTCTCAAATGAAAAATTGCTCAGTTTTAAACAGTTGCTACTGTGTCCAGCAATGAGCTGGATTTTCAGTATTCTAGGCATTCAAATTGTTAGGTTCAGTGTCAAAATAACAGAGAGGGAAAGGAAAGAGTGACTTGGAAAGGCAAAAGGAGAGGTCAAGATGCAACACTCGGTGGCAATAAAGGACATTTCCCTGTGCTGTGGGGAATCCAGTTTTGAATACTTATTTTACCCTAGTGCCATGTTATTGTTGTTCTCAGCTGCTTTGCTTTCAGTCTGTGTTCCAGGTTGTATAAATAATTAATCACAGGCAGAAGAAATAAAATAGAGGCTTGAATCTTGTGCCTTTTATGTGCCTGTGGAAGTGTGAAGCTACAAGAAACACAGAAAGTGGTCTTCATCTCTGTTTTAAAAATCTTTTGGAAAGATTGTTCTGATAAATACAAACTTTGAGATAACTTTTACCTGTTTAGGAGGACAAGAAAGCAACTTCCACATATATTTATGACCAAGGGTCAATGTTTTTGGAATCTTAACCAAAAAAAAAATGTAGCTTTTCATGAGGAAAATTGATTTCCTGCCACTTTGATTTGTCATCCTGTCTGTCACTGAACATTATCTTAAGCAGATTTTTGCTCAAGATACATGTTAAATTAGAACTATTGAACCATTTTTTTTTTTGTTGGAAAAGACCTTTAAGATCACCAAGTCCAACCATTCTGTAACTCTCCCAAGCCTAGTGCTAAACTGTGTCCCTCAGCATCACATCTCTGCCTTTTTGAAACTCCTCAGAAACAGGGAATCAACCACCCTGGGGAGCCTCTTCCAGTCTTTGAGAACCCTTTCACAGAAGAAGTTTCTTCTAATGTCCAACCTAAAGCTCCACTGACATCATCAATTTAAGAAAAAGTTTGGAAATTACAGGTGGTAACTCTGAATTAATTATGATTTAATACTGACTTATTAATTCTGACTCTTATTTAATGAATTAATTCAGAGATGAATTGATTATGGCTGAATTCCTGATAAACATCACATTACTACCCTGAACAAAAGCATCACCACTCATCTCTTCCTGAAGTGGGGCATAATTCTGACTGATTAGAGAAAAGCAACAGAAG
Source organism: Ramphastos sulfuratus (assembly GCA_013399055.1). NCBI lineage: Eukaryota > Metazoa > Chordata > Aves > Piciformes > Ramphastidae > Ramphastos > Ramphastos sulfuratus. The sequence goes on from WBNM01034948.1 coordinate 40,686, forward strand.
CAGAAGCCTTAGCAGCAAATGTGTGCTGGTTTGAGGCTAATTGGAATATTTCAATGGAGGAAATTAGATTATAGGCTGTNATAATCAATTGAAGCCGATTTTATTCTCTTCTGTAGTACAGCTCCCCCAATTTTTTTTTTTTTTAATTTTTTTTAGTAGTTGTGAGGTGTTTTCTTGCTCAGAAAGACAGCTATATTTTACTTTCTGGTGTTAGAAAATGCCTCTCTCCTGCATCATTACATCGTGATGGAAAAGTAATTTGCTTCCTCAGTAAGCGAAGGGCTGCTTTCCCTGACAGGAGGAAAAAGAACGAAAAAATAAAAGTGAATTAAAGCTTAAAGCAAGTCTCAATGCATTGCACATTGCATGGGAAGCGTGAAGGGCAAGATAATATTTGTAGTGTGACATTGTGCAAGTCACAGTGAAAGCTAATTGCGGTGTGATTACCTCGATAAGGCAGCACACTAGAAAAAATGTTGGGGGAAAAAAGGGACAAGTTTTAGGGCATTAAAATTCTGATGTTACTATTAAAAATCGTCATTTTTTTGATGTTCGATGGCAAGATTCTGCAATTTACTAGTGGCACTATTCTGTAAGTGCTCTGAGATAGCTCGGTATCAGTGCTGACATTCCATTAACATTATGTAAATCACAATGTGACAGCTCCTGACAACACATGATAACAAATAATGATGGAACTTTATGGATTATTTCTCCCCATTCTGTCTCAAAACTTGCCAGCTTTGACATCGGATGAGCAAATGTCTACTGAGACTTTTTTTTTCCCCCTTCTATGTGAATTTTTAAAGTGGCGTTAAAATTTATGTCAGTTAGATGATTGCGGTTTAAGATCTCCAGTGGAAACACATTTTCTTTTATTTACAGTGGGCACCTGCTGTTTGTTTTCATAATCTCTAGGATATTCCCAGAAAAGCAGGCCCAGAGAAACAAGTACTGATATTTACCTTAAAGTAGCAGAATGGGATTCAGTATGAAATTGTTTCCAGAACAATTCCCAGCACAGGAAGGACATGGAAGTGTTGGAGTAGGTCCAGAGGAGGGCCACGAAGATGCTCAGAGGGCTGGAGCAGCTCTCCTGTGAGGACAGACTGAGAGAGTTGGGGCTCTTCTGCCTGGAGAAGAGAAGGCTTCGAGGAGACCTTAGAGTAGCCTTCCAGTATCTGAAGGGGGCCTACAGGAAGGCTGGGGAGGGACTATTTACAAGGTCTTGTAATGACAAGACAAGGGGCAATGGGTTTGAACTGGCAGAGGAGAGATTTAGACTAGATGTTAGGAGGAAGTTCTTTCCAGTGAGGATGGTGAGGCACTGGAACAGGTTGCCCAGGGAGGTTGTGGCTGCTCCCTCCCTGGAGGTGTTCAAGGCCAGGTTGGATGAAGCCTTGAGTGCCCTGTACTAGTGGGAGGTGTCCCTGCCTATGGATTGGAACTAGATGATCCTTGAGGTCCCTTCCAACCTTACCATTTTATGATTCTATGATTCTATAACAATATGGCACATTGGCTAACTGTGTCTGTCCTCCTCCAATACTGGAATATAATCTGAATCCATGTATTTTAGTATATTTAGGATTAACTGACCTAAGAAGAAGTGTGAAGATGACTGTGGAGTACTGAATTATGAAACTGTTTCAGTGGAAAAGATTTATAAGATCATTGAGTCCAGCTAAAGCCATGAAAGGTGGTCATGCAGCTGCCCTGGCTGCTAGTTCTCCCCACAGGCACAGATGCACCTTACCACCCAACCTCCACCCTGAACAGAGTGCTTGCTGCATAGAAAAGCAGAAGCAAGATTTTGGGCACATCAGGCCTGAGGGTCACCACAAATCCTCCCCTTTGCCTTAAAGCAGATAGGAACTCCTTGAGTCCATCTAGCGAACAAGTGGTACAATTAACTGCAATTAATTAATATTGCAGTATAATTAACCACAAGAACCTTCTCTTCCAGTTCAGTTAATGTTATATTACTTCCAGTTATTTGTTCTAGATCCTATGTTATCATCTGTGTCATGCTTCCATGACTGTTGCAGAACTGAATTATTTTAAAATTAGTAGCTCTGTGTGTGTGTGTGTGTGTGCAGCAAGACTCCTAAATACAAAAATTAATAAACAATATTAATTTTGGAAAAATATTATATCACATTAATTAATTTACCCCTCCATACAGACCTGGAATACTGTGTTCAGTTTTGGTCTCCACTATTTGCTTTCTAAGGGAGGAGCATCACAGAAGAAGCTAATTTGAAAAGATATTTTCTCATCTCCGTTTCATTCTTGGGCCTGTTAGAGAGTCCCCAAATAGCCTGACTGCAAAGTGATCATGGAGATATTTCTACATCAGGTGTCAAAAAAATTCTGTTTGTTCTAAGTCATCATCTTTTGACAATTACAATAAAAACACTGCAGTTTTCTTTTGCAGTGGATCACTGGCAGCAACACTACCAAACTATTCAAGGCACCAGATGTAATATGATGCACTTTTTCCTCCTTAGAAGAAGAAGTGTGGAATCTTCTCTGTGTCTTAAACACTGCAAGCTCGGGAAATGTGTTTCATTGTTAAAAAAAAAAAAAAATTAAAAGAAAGAAAAAGAGCTGGGGCTGTTCAGCCTGTCGAGGCTGATGGAAATTCATTGCTAGTGCTAGCCCCAGGCAGTTTTACTCTCTTGTGGCACCATTTAACAATTCACATGACTGTGATTAATGCAAAACAATGTTGTGGCTGGAAGCCTGAGCTGACTGATAATAGTCAGCTGAACAAAACAATGAAATCATAAATATTTCCTTCTGCATCATGCTGAACCTGTAGTTTAGAAACATACATCTGGAAAATTACAACATGACCTCTATGGGGACGGGCTGCAAGAGCTGGGGCTGTTCAGCCTGTCGAAGAGAAGGCTCCAGGGAAACCTTAAAGCAGCCTTGTACTACCTGAAAGAGGATACAGGAGAGCTGCAGAGGGAGTAGGGCAGAGCATTTATGGAATTTAGATCGTTATAATCAAGTATGTGAGTATAAAATGGAAAACATCATGCTAAGGTGAAGCTATAGAGGAGAAAAAGAAGCACAAGGAGTCCCAATAGATCGTAAGACAGAATTGCATAGGCTGGAAAAACCCTTCAATATCATTGAGTCCAACCATTAGTTCAGCACTGCCAAGTATTCTGCTAAACCATGTGCCTAAGCACTGCATCTACATCTGTTGGAGAGCATTGTAAGGAAGAGGGACCTGGGGGTCCTGGTGGACAGGAAGATGACCACGAGGCAGCAACATGTCTTTGTGGCCAAGAAGGCCAANTATACCAGAAGGAGTGATTTCCTTTGTGACCTGCCATAGGTGATCCTGCTCTGGCAGGAGGGCTGGAAAGGATGAGCTTTTGAGGTCCCTTACAACTGTTAAGGAGGGATTTGAATATGGGTTAGAAGTGAATTGTAATGAGGCTGACATAAAATTATCAACTATTTTATTAAATATATCTAAAGAAAATTTCCCCAAACTTATTTACAATTAACACACGGAGATTCTGTTATGCAGTTGGTAAAACTAGGTGGGTATTCAGATAGGTGTTTAGGACATGTCTTGGATATGTATTCTAGGTATAACTTGGACCTTCCACCACACCAACCCCTAACATTCTATGATTTGGTGTTATATGCAGTTAAATCATAATTCTCACCTATTCATCCTTCCTCTCCTTCTCTGTATACTTCTCATGGCAGTATTGTTGACTGTTACATAAAAAAAGGACCATGGATATTTTTGAAGAGGAGGTGAATAAAAAGGGCACTCAAACCCCATGTTTGCTTGGCTAAAGGAACAGAGATTTTTAGTCCAACATGCAGTCTCCCATGGACACAGTTATGTGGTATTTGGAAGATGCTGTATGATGTGTATAAGAATTTAACATCTCGCTTTCCTGGCACATTTCATCCATGTGATTTATAAAGCAATGAAATAGTTGCACATGAAGTAAATTTAGAGCTTCATTCAGATGTTAATTTTATCAAATCTTCATTACTTCTTCACCCCACCCCTGGAAAAATGGAATGAAATTAAATTGTTGGTACCAAATTTTCACCTTGTATGAAATATTATTAGAGTTCAGGAAGCAACAATGACTGCACCACATTAAATAATCTAAGAAATATACCTCGATACACTTGCTGTCACTTCTGCTCTATAAAATATTAATCCACTTTGTGCTCATGAGCTAATAAATGTGGTGAGGACTTTGGAGCCACCACTTTCCTTGCCCTTATTACTTGATAGACTTTCTACATATATTCCCATTCGGAAGGCAAGGTGCATTTCAGCTCTAAACTCTCAAGCTCGGGGATCATGCACTTCTTCATTAGATCTTTAAAGCCCATCTATGCAATTATTCTCCTAATGCTAGGTGCACAATGAACATTAAATTCTGTGTCTTTTTGCCAAGTGCCCTCTCTCTCCTCTTTCAAATAATTCATTAAAGCCACATCTTCCAGGAATCCTTCTGACTTTGTTTTTTCTAACTATTAATCTCCACATGCTTTTCACTGCTTTAAACCCACTTCAAATTCCCATTCCCTCCCTATCATTAGGTGAAGCAGACTGCTTCTTGTACTTTGATTAAGGATCAGATGCAAATCTCTCACCATGTGGAGCCTTCGTTTAAACAATCAGGAGGACAAAGAAATAATAAAGTACTTTTTCTCATAACTTCCAAAATGAAAATATTTAGTCAGAGGAGTTCAGACGGGCAGGAGGACTCTTGGTGATGGTTTTCTCAGCTATGCTTTCACTGAGCAGTTATTTACTCTTAGTATAATATCTATCTTGTATCAAGCTATAAATGATTTGACACTACAAATTCTTCAGGATTCCCTTAGAAGCTATATTGATTGGAGCAGTTAAGTTGCTTTACTTCTTCTCTACGTGTCCATTTTTTTTCCCAGGCACATTTCTGCCATTACAGTCAAACTTTTGTTGCAAGTAAAACTTTTTCAAAAAATTACCTGTTGAGCTAAAAATATGATTCAGTCCAATTAATATTTAGACTGTCTAAATAAAATTCAGCAGCTGTTATTTGTTGCTCAGTGACAATACTGGAAATTAGATATTAGTATAGCTAAAGCTGACATTTGAAAGCTTCACAGAATCTCTGATTCTCATGGTAGAACTTGGAAGAGACCTCTGGAGATCATCTACTCCAACTCTCCTGCTAAGGCAGGGGCACCCACAGCAGGTTACCCACAATCACAATGTCCACAATCTCTCCAGAGAAGAAGACTCCACAACTTTTCTGAGCAGCCTGCTCCAGGGCTCCAGCACCCTCACAACAAGGAAGTTTTTCCTGATGTTCAGATGGAACCTTCTGGTTTCCCATTTGTACCCATTGTCCCTTGTCCTGGTAGTGGGAAGCATGCTGAAAAGCATCTGTTCCTATTGTCTTGCCCCCCACCCTTTAGCTCTTGCTGAGCATTGAAAAGATCCCCTCTCAGGCTGCTCTTCTCCAGGCTGAACAGCCCCAGATCTTGCGGCCTTTCCTATTCACAGATTACATTCCAGCTGCTTCAGCACCATGGTGGCCTTCACTGGACTCTCTTTTGAACTGGGGACCTCAGACCTGGACTTCCTGGCATTTGCTGCTTTTCTCTGGTGTTATATTCACCCTTATAGTGATTCTTAGAGCCTGAGAGCCATCACTTCTATGTTCTTCTGGGTGGATGCAGTGGACAGAACATTGAGTTTATGAGTAACCAAAGTATCAAGCTCTCCTCTGGGTGGAAATACACAGTTGTTGGGGGTGTTTTCTTCCTCTTTGGATATGACTATACTGGGATTCAGGCATTTTAGTTTTCACATTGTGCTTCCTTTTTCAGAGTTGCAAGCTGCAAAATGGCTTTTGCAATCCTCCCAATGCAGAATGGCATTTGCTCTTAAGAATAGAAATGGGACACCTTAGTTTGGATCTATGGCTGTTGAGAAGGCCTGAGGGAACTGGAGTTGTTTAGTCTGGGGAAAACGAGGCTCAGGGGAGACCTTCTTACTCTCTACAACTCCCTGAAAGGAGATTGGAACCCAGTGGGTGTTGATCTCATTTTCTAAGCAACAAGCGAGAAAACCAAAGTAAAAGTCCTCAAGCTGCACCATGGGAGGTTTAGGCTGGACACAAAAAACAACTTCATCCCTGAAAGGGTGTCAAACCCTGGAACAGGCTGACCAGGGAATTTGTGAAGGCACCACTCGTGGAGGGAAGTAAAAGCCATATAGATGTAGTGCTGAGGGATATGGTTCAGTGGTGATCTGACAGTGCTGAGTTGACAGTTGGACTCTTCTGAAAAAACACAGCTCTCTCAGCCTTTCCTCATCTGGAAGGACTTCTAGTCCTCTGATTGTTGCTGTTTCTTCTCTCATGCTGCTCTCATTTGAATAATCTTGTTTACCCACAGCCACCTTCTCATTTCATTTTTATCTCCTCAGTGCAAGGTACTAGCTGTCCCTCCCCACCTCTGCAGGTTTTATCTCCCTGCATCACCTGTCATGACACAGTCAACAACATGGTTATTAATTGTGTATTTAATGGGTTCGATGCCATAATAATGCTCAATATTGGTTGAAAATACTGATTGAGTTTTTTTTAACATACTTCAGCCTGTTATATAGGGCAATCTTAATTCCTTCCATATCCTTCTGTATACCCACAAATAATTACTGAATTGCTGTCAGTGGCAAGATACAAAGACAGCACATCTTGTTGACAACAGCTACATAATTCAGAAGTCTTCACTTTGGAAATTTCTTAATCTTCTGCTGGCATTTTACACTGCATTGGAAACATTTACCATAATCCGTTTCTTGGAATTTTCCTGCTGAAGTTTCCTGCCCTACATTGTCCCCCAGGAAATCACAAAGCTGATGGATTTAGTGTTATTTCCCATCTGTCCTAGCCACAAGTAAGCATCACTGAAATTATAGCTGTGTTTCTTATAATGTCGCTTGTTACCTTCTCTCCTTTGTCTGGTTTTGTGCCACTTAAATTTTATGGCTATTAAGTTACTTTTTATCAGCCTATTAAGGAAAAGAAAATTGCTCTGTTTATGACCCTAGGACCTATGATATTCCATTAGTGACCTCCATCTTTATCAAATTGCTTCAAATGCTGAATATTGCAAAGCTTTAAAATATAACACAAATTTTAGGAGCCTCGTTCACCACTGTAGCTGCCTAAGTGGCTTGATACAGAGATCAGTGGTGGAGTTCCTTGGGGCACCAGATTTGCTCTGACTGATTGCTGTATCTGCTCCACAGCAGTGGTCGGAGCTACTCCTGTGGTCAATAGAGGGACCCAGGAAACTCCCAAGTGTAGTCCATTTTGTGCTACTCTGCTAAATCTAAAACCAACCTAATGTCAAATAGCTTTGATTAAGTAAATTTGGTGTTAAACATTAAACCTTCACGTGTGGAATATCTAATGAACTCTTCAGAGAGTACTGGACCCTCACATTTTTTTCATTCTTTCCTTCTACACAGCCTCACCAGAATTAGTCTAAATCTAGTCACCAGGACTGACTAGGACGCTGAACAAGAAGCCAACATACTATTTACCTCTTTGTCAGTTCACCTTGGAGGCAGAACACCTGCTACAATCTGTGACAAGATATGGGGCAGGCTAAAAGTAGCTGTAGAGATCAGTCTCATCAGGCATCAGCCAGAGTCTGGCCCTTACTTTTGGTTTCTTTTCCACACTAGAGATTACAATAGAAATAATTACAATTCTGTTATTCCCATTGCATGTAAGCCAATATTCACATGCAGAACTTGCATCACAATTGGAAGTTGTTATCTTTTTATCTGGCCCTGGCAGTTACTATCATAATTGCACTAATTGTTAATTGCACTGGAACAGGCCTCAAAACACGACCTAAAGGAACAATTTGATGTTCCAGCATTATCAATTTTTTCCCACTGGTTAGTATTAAAGATACTTAATTCCAGTAAGAATTAATTCAAAGTGTTGGAGAAAGTCTAGAGGAGGGCAGCAAAGCTGGTAAAGGATCTAGAGAACAAGTCCTGTGAGGAGGAGCTGAGGGACCCGGGGTTGTTCATCCTGGAGAAAGGGAGACTCAGGGGAGACCTCATTCTCTGTGACTCCCTGAAGAGAGGTTGGACCCAGCTGATGGTTGGTCTCTTCTCCCAAGTAACAAGTGATACCATGAGAGGAAAAGGTCTTCAGTTGTGACAGGGGAGGTTTAGACTGGACATGAAGAACATTTTCTTTCCCATAAGGCTTGTCAAGCCGTGGAACAGGCTGCCCAGTGAAGTGGTGGAGTTCCCATAGCTGGAACTTCCTAAGAGCTGTATAGATGTAGTGCCGGGGGATGTGATTTAGCAAAGAATTTGGTAGTGTTGGGTTAATGATTGGACTCAATGATCTTAAAGTTATTTTCCAACATAAAAATTCTGTATTTCTGTGATTCTATGAAAACTTTTTTCTCTTCCTTCAATCCTGCTATTCCACTACTTAATCCTGCAAAAAAAAAAAAAAAAAAATCAATTTTTCTGTTGGCAGTATCAGCCTGTTGGCATATGGAAAATACAAATAAGCAGGGAGATACTATTAACAGTTTGACAGAAAAAAAATTCTGTAACTGTGCAGGAGAAGATAAATGTCATAGACTGAAGCCTTTCTGAAAACATCCCTTAGGTAGGTGACATCTTGACCACATCTGCTCCACTCTAACTAATTGGAAGGTACTGGTGTGTACTGGGGAAATAACAAAGCAGAGATAATTGCAATGGTGAAGCTTGCCCAAAAGCTCCTGACTGTATCTGTCATGACCTAGGGATATGCTGGAAAGAAACAGATGCACAAAACTGTTAACAATTTTCAACCTTTGTAACACTTCTGAGCGAAGACACTGGACAGTGACAGTGATCCAGGTAAAAAGTTGGTGAAATAGAGAACTAATGACACCAGTAAATCCTCTTGAGGAATATCCATATGTGGTTTTCTGACATGTTTTTAGTGTCTGACTCCTCAGGGGGAGCCATTACATTGAGGGGCCAGGCCAACAGCAAGGATTGGAGACATTGAGTAGTTGGATGTGAATGCCCTGCTCCCCTAGGTCCACAATGCAGGTCACAGCTGGGCTGGAGGAGAAGAGCCTGGGGTGATGTGGGCACTGTGTGAATGTTGAAGAAAAGAAATCTTAGAATAGAAATTGTTAGCACCTGCAATAAACCAATATGCTTCTCAAATAAACCTGTATGGTTCTTAGAGCAGCTCCCATAGAAATAAAAATTCTTGGGTCTGATAATTAAGGAGAAGAGAATTTAAAAGTATGTGTGAAAGTTAGAAGTGCTAAGTAGACAGGTATGGAAGCTGAAACTTTTAATCAGCGTGGAAATCTCTTTTAGGAGGCTAATGGAGGCACTGCTGTGGAAGTAGAATCTCTCGGTTCATAGTCAAAGTGTTTACTGTAAACTTTATCTTGACCATCTGCCACCACTAATTAGATATAATTGGCACTTTTGGTTGCACAAGACCTGATGTTCTTCCTGGATAGCAAGCATCTAGAAGTTTATCTACACATGACACCTCATTTGAATTTGTTTACCTCTAAGGAAAACCAGATTAAGAATGAAGCATATGTCCTAGCAAATCACTGAATTAGTGCTAGGTGAAAACATTGGAAACAATTTCTTCTGGTAAAAATACACCAGTGCAACAAATTTAGATTGTGTTGAACTATCAGGTTTCTTCCTGGCTGCACTGTTATGCCCAGTAACTTGGAGGGCAAGTAAAACACACTTCATCTCTCTCCTAGATCCGGTTCAGGTTCTTACCTCCAAAAGTTCTTACCTCCAAAAGTTCTTACCTGAAAAATCCCCCATACAGGCTGAGGATGAAGAGTTGGAAAGCAGCCCTGCAGAGAAGGAATTGTGGGATGAAAAGCTGGACACAAGCCAGCACTGAGCACTGCCAGCCCAGAGCCAGCGGTGTCCTGCGCTGATCCCCAGCAGAATGTGCAGCAGGAGAAGGCAGGCAATCCCGCCCCTCCTCTTCTGGTCTGTGCTGTGCTGTGCTGTTTTGTTCTGTTAAGACCTATCCTGCAGTGCTGGGGCTGACTCTAGAGTTGTTTGTACAGCAGAGAGGGACTGGTGGAGCAGGGTCAGAGACTGCCGTAGTAATGATGGAAGGGTAAGGCCAAACTGAGAGTTGAGGTTGTTCATCCTGGGGAAGGGAAGGCTCCAGGAAGACCTCCTGATGGCCTCTCAATGCTTAAAGAGGCCAATTGGAAAGCTGGGGAAAGCTTCTCCTTAAAACTGCTCTCAGGCTCCTCCTCTCCCAGATGTTACTTGTGCCTGGAATTGCCCTGACCTAAGTGGAGGACCTTGCATTTGGTCATGTTGAACTTCATGAGATTGGGTTGGGCCCCCATCTCAACCCTATTCAAGTCCTTCTGGATGGATCCCTTCTCTCTGGTGTGACAACTTGGCCACACAGATTAGTGTCATCCACAAATTTGTAGACCATCATCTATGGCAAAGAGTTGTCTGTGTTAAAAGGTAGGGAAGGCTAAGGTAGGAGCTATGAATATTTTATGGCAAAGAAAAAAAATCAAAACTTCATTGTTTTATTTCTTATTATGTAATTTAGGGGCTGAATTGTGATCATGAAAGACTACTGTAATCCAGTGATTGTGGATTGTTCTCTATGGGGATGCATTTTCCCAAAGGAATGTGCTGACATTTTCCATCAAAGTTTTAAACCCTGCAAGAGAAACAGCAGCAAGAGTAAGGCTTTCCTAGTGAAGAGCTGTTACTTTTAGGTGGAGGCACTAGAGATTTAAAATTCAGAAATGCATATTGATGCCTTTAGAGGTGTTTACAAAAGGAAAGGAATTGTAGTAAACAATGAGGATTGACAGGTTTTGATTGTGTTTAATTTTGTTTTGACATGTCTGGAATGCAGAAAGAATTTTAGAAGTATAGAGCACATGAGAGCAAATTTCAACTAAGAGAAGACCAGAAAGAGATAAAACAGCATAGAAGTCACCATTTTATTTTATTTTATTTTGTTTTATTTTATTTCATTTTATTTTATTTTATTTTATTTTATTTTATTTTATTTTATTCTTTCCCCCCTCCCTATTACAATCTATCCTATTCTATTCTACTCTATTATTTTTTTTTCTAAGCACAGCCCTTGAGGGAATATATTCTTGTGTAAGCTACTTTTCAACTAAACGATATTTCATCTTTGAACTCAATTCTTTGTCATGCAAGCCATGAACAAACAGATCTTTTTAAATGGTGTGGAAATATGAGCAAACATTCCCTAAATAATTATTGCCAAATGCACTTGGCTGCCAAGTGTTAATCTTGACCAAAGAGATGTGATTAAGAAAGGCAATTAAAAATTGAGCCATGTAGCTTAATATTAATAGAGAAAATATTAATATAGTTGTTGAAAATTGCTGAAGCTTTCAAAGCACTGTATCTGAGGGGGGAAACCAAACCCAAAGAGATTGTGCAATACTTTCCTTAGCAGCTGTCATGAGTGGGCTTGCTGGCAGGATTTTCACTCTCAGTAACACAATTCTACACCTAGATTGAAATCCACTGGATATTAAGGAGAGAGGTGAAACAACAGAAATGCCCCTATTTAGCTATCAGGGACAGCATCTCCAGAGCTGTGGTAGGGAAGCAGTAGCAGGCATCAACCATCAGGATCAGCCTGCTCTTCCTCATGCCATTTGCCTACACCAGCAGGATCAAGGAGATACCCCACTCCCAATCTTGATTTTCACCACCTTGTAGTCACTCCTGATGCACTCGAGTTCCCTCCACTGCCAGCACCCTCTGCAGAACCAGAGCTAGAGAAGGAGATTTACATGTGTACCAAAAGGGAGTTTCCAGCCTCCCACGTCTCAGGAGTTCCCATTTGTCAGCCGTGCCCTGCTTTCCTCAGCAACACAGGATTCAGGTCCTTGGCCCCACGGCATTTCTGCAAAGATCTTATTGATGTCCTTGTCCCCCAACAATTACCACTCACAGCTCCTTTGCCTGGTGCCTCAGCACCTTGACTAAAGCACACTTCCTACATATGAATCATAGAATCATAGAATTGTGTTGGTTGGAAAAGTCTTCTAAGATCGTTGAGTCCAATCTTCAAACTAAGACCAGCATGGCCATTAAACCATGTCCCAAAATGTGATGTCCACACATTTCTTGAACACCTCCAGGGATGATGATTCCACCACTTTCCTGGACAACCTGTTCCAATCCCTGACCACTCTTGCAGCAAAGAAATTGTTCCTAACATCCAATCTAAACTTCCCCTGACACATAAAATCAATGCTGTCCTCAGTGAAGCCACCAGCCAGCACAAGATCTGACCATCTTCATGCTCTCTCTAGAGCTCCTTCTAGTCAAGGTCTATGATATGCTAAGGACACTCTGTGTCTCCAGCTCACATTGGCCACAACAAAAGACACTCTGCTACAGAGCCATCAATGGAGAAGGTGCAAGCTCCTCTTATGCATTCAGCAATGAGCAAGTCTGTCTCTTGCATAGCACACTGCAGAAGTCAGCACTCGCCTCCAGCAGGCACCAGAAGTCCCTGAAGAAGAAGCCTGGAAGCTCTGCAGCTCCTAATGTGGCTTTGTGTGCTGCTTTTAGACTTCATAATCAGACTTAATGATCTTCCTTAAAATATTGCCTGTGAGTTGCCTGTGGTATTAATCAATGTTTAACAAAGGCAAGAAGTGCTGCTTTCTGAATACAAATACTTGCACAGAAAGATTTAGTATTTGTTTAGAGAGCTTAATTAAAAAGCTCTACTTGATGTGAGTGGTGCCCTTTTGAGGATCTAAACTCCTTGATAAAGAAATAAACTGTTTTCCCTCACTCAGAGCTTCCTTTTCTCGGTAAATGATGAGTGGCTTCTAAGATCAAAAAGTAAATTTTCGTATGCTGTCTTAATTTAAAATCTGTTTTAACATCCTGATAAGCCCAGGAGTTTGGAAGACTTTGTTTTGTTTCCCTCAGTAGTCGATGAACAAACTTAAGGCAATTAAGTCAAGTTAGATATGTCGGGAACACCGCAGCAACAGGAAAATTTGCAGAGGATAAACTCAATCCACTAATGATCAGAGAATCATGGGATTGTTTCGGTTGGAAAAGACCTCTAAGATCACCATGTCCAACCATCAACCTAATACCACTATAGCCTTCAAACCATATCCCAAAGTGCCATGTCCATACATTTCTTGAGCATTTCCGGGGATGGTAACTCCACCACCTTCCTGGGCAGCCTGTTTTGGAGTCTGACCACTCTCTCAGGAAAGAAATTTCTCCTAATCGCCAACTTAAATCTCCCCTGGCACAACTTGAGGCCATTTTGTCTCATTTTATCACCTGATACTAGGGAGAAGAGGCCAACCCCCATCTCACTGCAACCTCCTTTCAGGGAATTGTAGAGATCAATGAGGTCTCCCTCAGCCTCCTTTTCTTCAGGCAAAACAACCCCAGTTGCCTCAGCTGCTCCACACCACACCTGTTCTCCAGACCCTTCACCAGCTTTGTTGCCTTTCTGTGGACATGCTCCAGAACCTCAATGTCCTTGTAGTGAGGAGCTGAAAACCAAACCTAGTATTCAAGGGTTTGCCTCACCAGTGCTGAGTACAGGGGAACGATTACCCTTTTGGGGAAAAAATTGTTCCTAATGTCCAACCTGAACTTCCCCTGGTTCAACGTGGGGACATTTTCTCTCCTCTTATTGCTTGTTACTATGAAGACACCAGCTCCCAGTGGCTCCAGTCTACTTTCAGGGAGTTGTAGAGAGCCAGAATGCCTCCCCTCAGCCTCCTTTTCTTGAGGTTGAACAACCCTGGTTCTCTCTGCTGCTCCTTAGTAGACATAATAAATAATAACAAAGCACTGTGGTAAAAGAAATATGTTTACAGCTCTGTAAAGACTCAGTATTTCAATAGATTCAAGAGAATATTTAGATTTAGCACATCTTACCTTTTCCTTAGTGCTGGGGAATTAATTTTTATTTTTAAAAATTATAGAATCTTGCTGTGAGAAAAAAAATAATAAATTCACCTTTTAATTTTCGAATTTTCCTGGAATGGAATATTATTTTAATTGGAGCTTAATTAGGTTTCTTTTTTTAGCTTGAGCTGCCAGCAGCATTTGGGGTTTACTTCTTTTCATTAGGGAGAAAGAATTTATGACAGTCAGGTATCTGGCATGACTCCATTCAATTAAAAATAATGCTCAAAATTTCTGTTTCTCTGAACATCAGAATAAAACAATGCTAATTCTTCTGCACAAAAATTGAAACTGCTTGTCAAAGCCCTTGTTATCCCATCATTTACCTGTATGGAAGCTGACTAGCAACCAAACCCAATTTTATGATCTATTGGTTAAACTCAGTTTGCTTGATGTCAACTGACATCCTCACGAAAGGGTAGGGAAAGTCAAACTCACTGATTAAAACCTTTGTCCAGAGCCAGCTGAAGACACAATATTTTTTAAAGAATTGTAGAACTGTTTTGGTTGAAAAAGACCTCTAAGATCACCAAGTCAAACCTTCTACCTAAAACCTGGACACACTTTTCTTATTGCACACCAGGATACCATCGTCCCTCCTGGCCACAAGAGCACATTGCTGTCCCATAGATAACTTCATGTCCACTAGGGCAGTAGGTACTTGGTGACTTCACTTTCTATCTGAGGAAGAATGTCTCAGTGCTAGACCCATAGGTCTGGGTGGTAGCAATTGATGAGATTGGAGTGCACAAGCATCCAGGTTGATGCATGTGCTTGCATACTTGAGCATCTCTGTGGATAAAATGTCCATCCCTGCTCCTGGCTAGATCTGCAAAGGGGAACATATGCCTGGAAGAGGATATTTTACTGCTCTGGATTAATTCCATACTATTGGCAAACTATTCACTTCCTCTTTCAGCTCATGAATGAGCACTCTGAACACCAGAGATTTTGGCACAGCTCTGTGGAGGATTTCACAGATAACCTGTTACATTATAGAAACTATTTAATCTCTCTCTATATATTTTTTTTTCTCTGAAATCTCTGTAAAACCTGTTCCAGTAGGTTTCTTTAAAGTTCAGTGCCTCATTAGTTCTCACCATCCAATCCTTATTGAAACGAACAGCTTCAGACCGCATGTGGCTAACAAACAGTGTATTTAGAACACATATCTGCCAGATTTGTGGCCAAAGATTTGATTTAAGGAAATAACATCTAGCATTTTTCCATCTAAGACATCACTGCCTATGTACTTCAAAGCACTTTCTCTCTTTATAGCCCTCTGGCAGAGGGCATGCTCTCTCTTAAGTGAAACCTATTATCTCTAAAGCAAAGGCAATAGACTTTAATCAGGTTACTGCATATCACAAAGAGGTTAAGGAAAATAAATTGAAGCTGGTCACTGAAAATATACTTAAAAAAAATAAGTAAGAAGGTTAAATCTCCTGAGATTGTCTTGTATTTTAAAGAAGTTTGGAAACTACTTACTCTGAATTCTGTTTTAAAATGCTCAGGAGTCTGGAGTGTTTGATGAACAAAGAACAGCAGCTATTACAAATGATCCTTCATTCAGTGATAGATTTTTATGTGTTTCTGAATCACAGAATCCTAGAATACTCTCAGTTGGAAGAGGCTTCTGAGATCATCAAGTCCAAAGGGCAACCTAAGATAACCATAACCATTAAGCTCAGAAGGCCAATGGCATCCTGGGTAGCATCAAAAGAAGAGTGCCCAGCAGATCAAGAGAGATGATTCTACCCCTCTGCTCTGGTGAGACCTCACCTGGAATCAGGGGGCTGGAACAAAGCCCTCAACTCAGGAAGGACATAAACCCAGAGGAAGGCCACAAAAATGATCAGGGGGCTGGAACACCTCAGCTACAAGGACAGGCTGAGAGTGCTCAGGTTTTTCGGCCTAGTGAAGAGATGGCTCTGGGGAGACCTGAGAGCAGACTTCCAGTACCTGAAGGGTACAAGTAGGTTGCAGAGGGACCATTTCCAAAGGCCTGTAGCAACAGGACAAGAGGCAATGGTTTGAAATTAAAAGGCATATGGAGACTGGATGTTAGGAACAAGTTCTGCACAATGAGGGTGCTGGAACATTGTAACAGGTTGCCCAGGGAGACAGTTGAGGCCCCATCCCTGGAAATGTTAAAGGTCAGGTACCACAGGGCTCAGAGTAGCCTGATCTAGTGGAGCATGTTCCTGCTGACTGCAGAAGGGTTGAACTACATGACCTTTGGTGGTCCTTTCCAACCCAGACCATTCTATGATTCTGTGATTAAACCATGACCCAATAGTACCATGTCCACACAATTTTTGAACACCTCCAGGGACAGTGACTCCACCATCTCCCCAGGCAACCTATTCCAAATCCTGCTCGCTCTGTGATGTGTGAGAATAATTTGTGAGAATTGTTATTTCTTAGACTGATGTTGTTCTGCTGAATAAACATTAAACCAAAAGAAAATAAAAGACCCATCTCATTCCTAAATGTTGGTAAATAAATGGAAAGACTAAAATAGCAACTCTGTTTTCTGTTCCCACATGTGTACAACGTTACCCCAAAGAAACAGAAACACATAGGCCATGACATTTATCCAAATTTATTCTTTCTTCTTCTGTGTACAGACTTGTATGGAACTGTCAAGCTTTACCCAGTATAGTACCAAACTTTCAGTACTGAGAACAAGAATCTATTCTTGTAAAAGCATCAAAAACTTGAATTAGCTTTGTCAACGCAGGTCTGTGAAAGCAGATTGGGGAAAAAAAGTATCAGATGCCAAGGATTTAAATTTCTGTCACTGTGTTGTAGCCACTTTGAACTGCTTCCTAGAAAATTAAGGATATTGCCAAACTATTCTTGCGCTGGTGAAAAAAGATAAAATTGCCAGTCTCAGTAGGTCTTTTTTTAACTGCTTGCTAAAGAGAATGGTTACTAACTGCAACATCTAGAGAATTTTTTGAGATAATCAAATAAATTAGGCATTTAGGTTTTCAAAAGAGAAGAATAAATGTGAAGACCCAGCCTATGAAGAATCACAGAATCAAAGAATTGATTTGATTGGAAAAGCCCTCTAAGGTCATTGAATGCAATCTTCAGACTAAGACCATCATGGTCCCAAAGTGCCATTAAACCATGTCCCCATGTGCCATGTCCACGCATTTCTTGAACACCTCCAGAGATGGTGACTCCACCACCTCCCTGGGCAGCCTATTCCAGTGCCTGACCATATCTTCAGGAATTTTTCCTAATCTCCAACCTAAATCTCCCCTGTCACAACTTCAGGCCATCTCCTCTCATTCTGTTACCTGACACTAGGGAGATGAGATCAGTCTCCACCTCACTCCAGTCTCTTTTCAGGGAGCTGTAGAGAGCAATGAGGTCTCCTCTCAGCCTTCTCTTTTCCAGACTAAATACATAATGTGATGATACTCTTTAATACTGTTTTCTACTCAACTTAATGAAGAATGTTCTGCTCCTTATTTCCAGCAGAAGGAAAATGCTATAGATAGGGGGTTTTTTTGGTTGGTTTTTTTTTTTTTTTTTTTTTTTAGTTCTCTTTATTGCACTACAGCTGCAGTCCTAAAATACTGCATTCTTCTGCTGCTTCCCACCATATCAGACCCCAGGAGAACCGGTTATTAACTCTAAATGAGTATTGCAAGAGTGCCTTAAAAGATTTCTTCTCTTAAATGTGAAGATGGAATGAAAATGGAGAGCTACTGGTTGCCAAGAATTCCCACACAGCTGCGCTGTGACTAGAGCAATGAGCAAGTTAGTCCTAGAGGTTTGTAGGGGGGATGCTACGACTTTCATTTCAGCCTCACACTGTGCATTTCCGGACTCTCTAACATTACCTGCAATAACCAAATTTGGGTTTCATTTTCAGAGTATGAAAAAACCCATCCTGTTGTAATTTTCACTCCAAATCACATATTCATCCCTAGTAAAGTTGGTGGGAAATGAGCAAAAACCCATAAAGTTTGAAACTCATTTCATGTTCACTGAAAAATTGATATGGCTTTGAAATAAGTGTAGAGCAAACTTGGTGTTTATTGCATGACATGAAATTAGATTCATTTTTGAAAGTTTTATTAAGAAAAAAAAAAGCATTGCTATTTACAATACATTTGCTAAAATTCTTGGGAATAACAGATTGTCATTTTACAAGATTTTCTGAAAAGGCAATGACAGAAGCAGAGCTCTGCATGAGGCACAGCATTGCTATAGTTTGTGCGCATCAACAGGGATGGAAATAAGAACTCTTCAGCTCACACAGAATGCAAATGCATTCTTGTCCTGCTCAGAGCTAGATTGGAGCTAATTCTGTTCAGTGCTGTGACTTTCCAGCTCAGTCTCTGCTCACTGAAGCACTTTCTGAAGTTCAGGATAGGTTTGCACAGCCAGGGAATGCTTCTAGCAAGGAGAAAATGAGAGTCCTGCCAAGGGCTGGGCTGCAGAAAGGCTCTGCCTGAGACTTGCTCCTTGCAGACCAAGAGCAGTGCCACAGCTCATGCCACACCTTGAGGGGCAGGAAGGCAGAGGTGACACCTGTGGGGAGGAGTGGACTGGACAGGTGACTCTCAACTGCTCAACAAGGGATTGCATCCCATGGATGGCATCTTCAGGAGCAAGCTAAGGGACCACAAGGGTCGAGCCTCTTCCTCACTGGCTGGTGTCCTGGGAGGACTCTGTCCCATCTACCTTCAATCACAAACCATATGTTGCAGAATCCAGTAACAGAATCCACCTCCTGAATCCAGTTCTGTCTGGGCTTGCACAGTGTCTGCCTTCAGCATCAGTGGTTCCAATGGTGCTGTCATTGCCACTGGGGGTTGGGTTGGCTCTTGGGTTGTGTCTCTGTTGCATTGGATTGCTCTTTGCATCCCAGCTGGTTTAGTTTCTTTCCCACACCATCAGTCTCTCTCCCTTCATCCCATTCTCTTTGCTTTCAGAAGGAAGAGGGCTTCGTGGAGAGCCTCTGGCACTGATCTAGTGCCCAGCCCAACCCTGACCTCTGACAATTGTTTTCTCATGGCATTCCCAATTTGAAAATTCATGTGATTATTTATGCAATTAAGCCTTGCTAATACACTTCCTCATTTACACAGTGTTTGGGAACTATCTTTTTACTTTTTTATTCTCTACAAAGTCCACACATCTGAGTTGGACTATAATAAAATTTCTCTTCAGCTAATTCCAAAGGAGGAAGAAGTCTTAATGTCAGATAATGTTATTGCAAGTAATAGTGTTAGCTAATAAAAGAGCATAATAAAACAGGGATATTTGCAAGGAAGGGCTAGTTAGGGATCATGAAAACATTTAATTAAATACAGTCTTTTTGGTTACTTTTCATCAGATTACTAAAATAATATATATAATTTATTATTTTCATATGGAATCTAATGAAGGTAATCCAAACAACACAGAAATCCACTCTGTTCTTCAAATGGAATGCTTTGAGCTTTCCCCAGTATGACTGAAAAGAGTCACTAAAATTAGCACACTGTACTTCACAAAATTCTCAGTGTAAGTTAAAAAAAAGTTGTTTCAGAAGTACTTTGACCAGTCCCCATCCCTATCTGCAGGAAAATATTGAATATGATTATTACTGAAATCTTATGGTTGGTTTTGATTCTGTAATTGTTTTGTCATTATAGATGGCAGAATCACAGAATTGTTTGGATCAGATGGCTGGAGAACCTCCCCTGTGGCGACAGGCTGAGAGTTTGGGGCTGTTCAGCTTGAGGAAGAGAAGGCTCTGGGGAGACATTAGAGCAGCCTTCCAGTACCTGAAGTGGGTTACAAGAAAGCTGGGGAGGGACTTTTTACAAGGGTTTGTGGTGATAGAACAAGAGGGAATGGATTGCAGCTTGAGGAGGGGAGACTTAGACTAGAGATTAGGGAGAAATTCTTTCTAGTGAGGGTGGTGAGACACTGGCACAGATTGCACAGGGAGGTTGTGGATGCCGCCTCCCTGGAGGTGCTCAAGGCCAGGTTGAATGAGCCCTTGAGCAGGCTGGTCTAGTGGGAGGTGTCCCTGCCCATGGCAGAGGGGTTGGAACTAGATGATTTTTAAGATCCCTTGCAACCTAAACCATTCTAGAATCCTATGATTCATCCTTCACATGATCTGCTGAAGAGATTTGAGCTCCCAGGTACATTGCTAAGGGTGAACAACTCTTTCTGTAGTCTAGGACTACAAACCATGAGTGATAACTCAAAGGCAACATTTAAGTATCTCTCATGCAGAAGAACTTTTCAGTTGGTTTTATTTTGCCTCTGTCCCTTAATAGAAGGAGAAGATTCCCTGACATATATTTATATACACAGCCATCAGATAAAACAGATTAATAAGTATATGACAGGCACATAGCACTGTGTGTGGTGTTGACAAACATCAACATTTAAGTGCCAGCTTGTCCTCGCATGCAGCAGCTCTGATCGACACTTCAGATTTATCAAGGCATAACTGATCCCTTCCAGGCACAATCACTTCATGATACAGAGGCTGTGCAAATGGCTAGGTGGAATTAGAGTGAGGAAAATCACTGGTTTGCCAACATGCTGCTCCTCCACATTCAGCTCTCTAGGAACATGTTGCCTGCAACAGACAGCAATATTGCTGGAAGCCACACAAAATGAAAAATTAAAACTGAAGGTAATAGGAAGAGAATAAAGATGGCATTGCCCACAGGGTTTTCCACGTGTAACATTGCCCACAGGCCAGTGAGGGCTAGGGGCTGTTACTCTGAACTGTAGGACACACAGATGCTCAATTTGATTCTTACCAGTGAGAAGACCTTTGTGGTCAGAGTTCAGTTGGAATAATTTATTGGTATACCGATCAGCATTTTCACCCTAGGCAGTTCTAAGCAGCTGCTTTGTGTTATGAGTATTTAACTATTCAAACAAATCTTCCCATCTGTTCTTGTAAATCAGTCTGCACCGAAAGATGCCCAGTGTTGATCTGCTGCTAGCCTAAATCAGAGAACCTCTCTGTTTTAAAGGTAGCCACAGCAGTTTTCATTGGCATGAGTAAAGTTCTTGTGTTTGTATAGTTCAATGAGTAAGTCAGCTCAGTAGCAGGTAAAAAAAAAACCAAACTGATAGAGTGTTAAAAATTGAGCTGAAATGTAATATTATGCCACTAAGTCTGTGTCAGAATTCCTGTTTGTTATATGGAGCTTTGCTTTACAGTCTCAGAAAAAAAAATGGTAATGCAGCTAAAGGAGATCTGGAGATGTGTGTGATGCAGCTGTGAGGGTGTTGATAATAGAATTAATTCAGTCAAATGGGGAGAGAAGGCTCCTTATCTAGAAAAGTGGTACCAGGGGGTGAAATAGTCAGTACTAGGAGAGAAAAGGGTCAAAGGACAAAGGACAAAGTCTGAGAACAGCAGTTAAGCAATTTACAATGCAGCACATTTAGATAGAGCAAGGGAAAATTCAGCTTCGCTCAAGCTGCATAAGGAATCCATAGAAATCATTGTCAAAACATCCCACAGAATCTAAAGCTCTAGACAGGTCCGAAGAGCTAAGAGGATAACGACACCCTTCTTGCTCACCCAGGCTGATGACTAGCAGTTTGCAGGGCCCTGAAGGGCTGAAGGATACCTTACCTTCTTGTGTGCCTTCTGTCCAAAACAGAATAGTTAAATATACAGGTGTTTGTTCTCATTTAACCAACCCTCTCATGTGTTCCTGCTTCATCTACTGAATTTTACTTGTCCCCTTCACTAGAGAGAGCACTTGTGAGAAATGAAAATAGAGTTTTATATCCCAGTTATTTTGCTGTGTTCTACCATAGCCTTCAGAACAGGGACACATTGCTGCTGGAGTGGGTCCAAAGGAGGCCAGGAAGATGATCAGAGGGCTGGAGAACCTCATTACCCTCCCAGGCTGAGAGAGTTCAGCCTGAGAAAGGAAAAGCTGCAGGGAGACCTTAGAACAGCCTTCTAGTATCTGGAGGAGGCTATGAGAAAGTTGAAAAGGGACTTCTTAAAAGGATTTGCAGTGATAGAACAAGAAGGAATGAATTGAAGCCTGGGGAGTGCAGATTTAGACTGGATATTAGGAAGAAATTCTTTCCAGTAAGGGTGGTGAGACACAGGAACAGGTTGTCCGGGGAACTTGTGGATGACCCCTCCCTGGAGGTATTTGTGGCTAGGTTTGATGAGGCCTTGAGCAATCTGCTGTAATGGGAGGTGTTCATGCCCATGGCAGGGGTTTGGAACTAGGTGATCTTTAAGGTCTCTTCCACCTCAAACCATTCTATGAATCCATGAACTTCCCCATGTTTAACCAAAACAAGTATGTTCACTGCTTATTATTTGTTGAACTCTCATTTTCACTTTTTGTTTCTCTTTCCTTCCTCTATTACATTTATGTCTCGCAGAGACATGATGCCATGAGTTTTAACAAGCCC